>SJYC01042814.1:0-67223 GCA_006408675.1 Madoqua kirkii
CTCTGATGCCCTCTTGCAACACCTACCATCTTACTTGGGTTTCTCTTACCGTGGATGAGGGGTATCTCCTCACTGCCGCCATTCCTGACCTTCAACGTGGGATAGCTCATCTAGGCCTTCCTGTGCCCGCGCAGCCACCGCTCCTTTGACATGGTGTGGCTCCTCCCGGCCGCCACTCCTGGCCTCGGATGCAGGGTAGCTCCTCTCGGCCATCCCCCCCGACCTCGGATGCGCAGGGGCTCCTCTCGGCCGTTCCTGTGCCATCACAGCCTGGTACTCTCAGCCGCTGCCCCTGTCCTCAGACATGGGGTAACTCCTCTTGGCTGCTGCCCTTCAGACATGGGTGAGTGAAGGAAGTACTAAATCTAAGTACTAAATCTTCAGGTTTAATGTTAAAACCTTAAGTCTTGAAAACCAAAATAAAACTTTGAGAGTTTCAGTCAATTGATGGTGGTCTAAAGACTTGAGATTAGAGTTGATCCAAAGGACCATATGAAGAGAGAGAAGGGTTCTAAGGCCCAAACTCTGCAAGGCAGCACATTGCATTGAGGAATATAAGGAGGATCCAGTGCAGAGACAAAAATAAGAGGCTGGAAAATTCAGAGGAAAACTGAAGAGAATGTTCCTCTTGGCCAAATCCTTGTTTGGGTGTTTCTATCTCAAAACAATTATACTGGCTTTGCCACAAGATGGCGCTCATAGACCATACTGCACACCTACCGCCCGCGTCACAGTTTATCTTGGAGGGCAGAGAGGTCCCCAAGAGCTTACTTAAGTCTGTGGACTTCTGTTTCATTATGTTCTAAATTAGTCATATCTGAGAAACTTGGTTTGGATAGAAATAATATTCTACTCCTGCTCTGATGAGTGTTCTAATAGGGCAGGTACTGCAATAACCCGCTATGTTCATGATGTCGTGAGGTTCTCGCCTTTGAGTACGAATCTGAGAAGGCTTTTGTGTAGTATTCTGCATCCTACTGATTCACAAAATCAGTCATTCCATGAAAAATGCATCCTGCTTGGACCCAAACTTCAATTTTTCCCAAAAGAAATACGTCTGCACACAGTACGGAGAATCGTGGTGTTCTCGAGTCAGTATCAACTCTACCTCCACACATGCTTATATATATGACTTGTTTTAGGAATCTCAAAGCTAAAAACATTCTGAGGCAAGAAACACAGACTAACACATTTAGAAGTATTCCATAACAACTCAACGTGATCTGACTCCTGGCGGATCTGTATTTTTCTCATTCTTCTTGCTTCGAACAAAAGCGCCTAACCCCTCCCAAATGAGGGCACTGCACTTAGGATGACGTTCTTCTCTTCCTAGGGGTGAGAAGAGAAAGAATTGCTGTGAGGCAACCAGAGTTTCCCTGTATGATCTGAAGGGAGGAAGTACTTTGCTGGAGAGATTTTTCACTTCTCGGTTGGTTGAAAGTCAGCAAGGGCGCCCATCCTGTAGCCAGCCATCAGCGGGCTGGCAGTACTGCTGCATGCCCCGCATCCTTGGAGCTGCCTGCCAAATTCTACAGCAGGGAGCTGGCAGCGCCCCGACCTGCAGGGAGCATGGAACGAGGCTTCGGCAGCTGGATGCCAAAGGCAACGGCCCTCAAAGAGGCGGTGACAAAATGCAGGGCCTGGGGAACCTGTTCAGTGTTCAAGCTGGCAGGGAAAGCTAGGGAGGATCAGAGGGGTCCCCAAAGAAAGGCATGTCAGGAACCTACTGTGATTTCCCAAGGCTGGTCTGGGGGCAAGCGTGGGAGTGCTGGCTGCTTTCATAAATCCTGCCAATGGCAGAGTTCCTGAATTCTGTAAAGCTTCAAGGATGCTCGCCTGCAATGGGAACACAGAACCAACAGCCTTCTAAGGCAAGAGGGGAGTGAGCTTGTGATTCTGGGTTTGCTAATTCTTCACCTAGGCACACAATGCCGGGTGGGCACAGCAGGATAGTCCTCCCCAGGCCCTTTTCAGTTCTGCTGTCTGCCTTTGGCCTCACGGGCCCACTTCAGACCATGCACCTCCGATTCGGGTTCTACTAAAAGACAACAGGGGTTTGGTGGTGGGGGTTGGGGGGCGAGCTGGAATGCGGCCTGATTGCGGATAGCCAGAGTGCTCAAAACAGGTGATGAGCACTCAGGACTGCCGCCAGGCCGAGTGCGACTCAGAGATGAACGTGGATGGTGTGAGGGAGCAGGCGGGCCACCGAGGAAAGGCTGTCCTGCCTCAGACCGGCCCTTTATTGCAGCCCAGTCTCTGCTTCAGCTCTTTAAAGCAGAGGCTAAGGATTCCATTTCTTCGTTTTTTAATTTTTTATAGGAATATAATTGTTTTACAGTGTTAGTTTCTGCTGTACAACAGCACGAATCGCTGTGTGTGTGTGTGTGTGTGTGTGTGTGTGTGTGTGTGTATCTGACTCTTTGAGACCCCATGGCCTGCAGCCCGCCGGGCTCCTCTGTCCATGGGATTCTCCAGGCAAGAATACTGGAGTGGGTTGCCATTTCCTCCTCCAGGGGATCTTCCCAACCCAGGATCGAACCTTACTCTCCTGCACTGCAGGCGGATTCTTTACCTTCTGAGCCACCAAGGAAGCCCGAATCAGCTACATGTAAACATAGATCCCCTCCCTAGTCAGCCTCCCTCCCACCCCACCCTCTCAATCCCACGCTTCTAGGTCATATCTCTCTGCGAAAAATACAGAAGGCAGGACCAGCTATAAGTCACTTTCAAAGATTCAGGGACTGTGAGGCGGGGTGGGGGTGCTGTCACATAGCTGGGCACAGGGGCCCCGAGAGGCGCTATGACTTGGTCAAGGTCACACGGCATGTTAGTGGTGAGGAGGGACAGGAGCCCGGGCCTCCTGCCTCCAGGCCCAGGACACTCTGGGCAGAAAAGAAACTCCTGCTCTCTTCCCAGGCCGGTGCATGCCTACCCCAAGAGAATATCTCCCCAGAGATGCCTCTCTGCTAGTCCTTATCAGAGCCCTGGAACAGTACAGAAGAAAGAAACTACAGTTGACCCTTGAACAACACAGGTTTAAGGATTCTTTTCAATAGTAAATACTGCAGTATTACATGATGCAGGGTCAGTTGAATCTGTGTATGAACAACCACGGACATGGAGAAACCGTGGATATGGAATGGAGAGGGCAGACTATAAATAATACACAAGAGAGCTGGCAGAGCCCCTAACCCCCATGCTCTTCAAGAGTCAGCTGTAATCTAGGACTCAGGTCCCTGTTTAGTTTTGTTGTTCAGTCGTTAAATCCAACTCTTTGCCGCCCCACAGACCACAGCACACCAGGCTTCTGTGTCCTTCACCATCTCCCAGAGTTTGCTTAAACTCATGTCCATTGAGTCAGTGATGCCATCCAACCAACTCATTCTCTGTTGCCCCCTTCTCCTCCTGCCCTCAATCTTTTCCAGCATCAGGGTCTTTTCCAATGAGTCAGTTTATATAGTGGTAATTAACATATTTAAAAGGTTTAGCTTTATAAGCTAATGTTTCCTAGTATTTTTAAAAAAATCAAGAAATACACACTTTCAATCTCTCTGCTGCTGCTGCTAAGTCGCTTCAGTCGTGTCCGACTCTGTGCGACCCCAGAGACGGCAACCCACCAGGCTCCCCCGTCCCTGGGATTCTCCAGCCAAGAACACTGGAGTGGGTTGCCATTTCCTTCTCCAGTGCGTGAAAGTGAAAAGTGAAAGTGAAGTCACTCAGTTGTGTCCGACTCAGCGACCCCATGGACTGCAGCCTACCAGGCTCCTCCGTCCACGGGATTTTCCAGGCAAGAGTATTGGAGTGGGGTGCCATTGCCTTCTCCTCCAATCTCTCTACCTATTTAAAAATCTTATTATCCCCCATGTTGAACCCAGACCTTTCCTTGGCTGGCCTTTTGTGAAAAGCCTTCACCTTCCTACCTAACTCCTACACCAGCAGCTTGTGAAGCCCTGGAGTAGTCTTCATTGTTTGCACATAGCTTTCAACCTCACCCTTCCAACTGTGTTGTTCGCTCCTGGAGGCTGAAACCTTGTTGATTGCTTCTTTCTTTGCTTCTTTCGCTCTCTTACTGAAAACATCTGACCAATCATTCTACCCAGGGCAGTCACACAGGACAAGGGAATGGCATGGGACCAGTGTTGCTCACAGAAATAGGATTTCCTTTATGACATTGGACACGCAGAGCAAAGCTCTGAGAAAACAAAATAAGTCCTCAGAAACAGTTGTTCCTAAAGCATGAAGAAGCACTGAACCTAAACATTTATGAGATAACATCTGTTTTTCAAAGGAGTTTAAAATACAGACTAAGAAACAAAATAAAGACATTTACAACACTGATCTTGCACACACTTTGGGCATAATTGCTGACAAAGATTAAATCCTATGAATTGTATTAAGGAAATGAATGTACTTTATATCCAAGGAGAATATGAACTCTAATTCCACATTCTATTTCTACAAAAAATTACACTGGCTGATAAATGATGGCCCCTGTTTTCATTACAGCTAAATGGAAATGTCTCATTTATGGGTTATGCTGAATATATTAGCTGGGAGATTTTTTTTTAAGTATTAAAAATACCAAGAGGTCTAACCCATATACTAGTTAAAAAGCAGAATTTTATATATCTGCTGTATCAGAAAATTTGTGATTTTCCTACTTCATAGTATTTAACTCCTACATTTTAAAAAGAATTCAATAAATTTAGAACCTTCAAATTTTATATCTCCTTTATCAAATGTAGCTCAGATGAGAACTGAACCATGTCTAATCAGTCACTGATGTATATTTCCTTCTGTGAATTAAATTCAGTAAAAATTCTTCAAGATCAAAGAAATATTTATTAGACCTTACCTAAAAATCTGGCCCTTTGTTCGAACCCAAATGTGCATGCTGCCAGTGCCAGATGCCGGTAATTAACCCCCGGGTGATATTTTCTGTAAAACAAATTGGTATTTTCAGGACAATTTCCTAATGGGAAAATGTCCACAAAAACAAAGCTGCATTGTGATCCAATCTCTATGCTGGTCATCTGCAAAGCCCTAAATGCCCAAGGCAGTAGAGCAACGATTGGGAGCCCCAGTCTTGGTCTTTTAGGATCTAGAGAACAGAATCGGTGAATTCCATGGAAAGAACATAACAAGGATCTCAGCTTCAAATAAAGCCCTCCTGATTTCTCTCAAAAGACCCTTAGACTTTAATATAATTATTCTGAGACATTAAGAAATACAGATGACTTTTCCCATTCCCATTACCCAGTCCCAAACTACCCTTTTCCTCCCTTTGAACTTTTTCACTGCAGAATCCTCTGTGCATAGACAGATCTGTGATTTGAGGCTCAAGAATCTGTTCAATAAACCATGAATTTACAAGGCATCATCGTTGTATAGCTGCAGGAACTGAGTACTCAAGGGAAACATTTCTGGAATAAAGAAAAGGGCAGTCTGTAATGGGGATTGCATACTTCTGTTTAAACGTGCCGTGAGTGATTAAATCCAATTTTTAAAAAATGAAATTAAAACAACCATGGGAAGTAACAAAGAAAGTAAGCAACTGGCTGGAAGGCTGTAATTGCTGATTATGAGAGTCTACTAAAATCACTACATGAAAAGTCTAAATTTTGATAGAGGGCTAGAGCATGGACACCTTGCAGGAAGAAAGAAGAATCTGGGAAAATTAGTCCATGGTCAAGAAGACACATCTTGATATCTATATATAGATATATCTATAGCCTAGGAGATATATCTATGGCCTAGGAGATACATCACTACAAACACTTCCCTTCATTAATCCTCTGATTTTCTAAACAGACTGAGCCTTTCCAAAAACAGCTCTGTGTATGGTTTCTCTTTGTTGCTTCAAATCCATCAAAAAGGGAGATACTTTGCAAGTCATTAAAAGCTAGTGTTAGGTCTAGCATTATTGGAAGGATACATGCCTGGGAGTCAGAAGACAAAATGTTAGCACTAATTCTATCAATTCCAACAGAAAGATGAGTAAGTTCTAGGGACCTAACATAAAACATGGTGATTATAATTGAACTAACAATACTGCATGGCATATCTGAAAGTTACTAAGAGAGTAAAACTTAAACGCTCTCACCAAAAAAATAAAAATTAAAATTGTATGTATGTGAAGTGATAGATGCGTTAACCAACCTTATTGTGGTAACTGTTTCACAATAGACACACATATCAAAATGTGAAAATCCATCAGGACATAAGCCCCATGTGGGGCCTTTGTCATGCTCACCCGGTCGCTGCCAATACTTGGAATAGTGCCTGGCACATAGTTGTGCTCAGTAAACTTCAGTTGCACGTGGGAACAAATGAATCAACTGAGCGGTCCATTCAGCTCACCACTCTTCTACCAACCCTCACCATAAATGCAGGTCTGGAGCTTCAGTTGCAACGCTCTGTCTCCCCAACATCCACGGCCAGAACACATCAATGACTCCCTAGGGGACAAGCTCCCAGAAGCCTGGACAGTGAGAAGGCTAGAACGTCTTTTTGGGTCCTCCGGTGGCTCAGTGGTAAAGAATCTACCTGCCAATACAGGAGACACGGATTCAATGCCTGGGCTGGGAAGATGCCCTGGAGAAGGAAATGGCAACCTATTCCAGTATTCTTGCCTGGAGGGAGCCTGATGAGCTACAGTCCAGGGGGCCACAAAAGAGTTGGATGCAACTTAAGTTGCGGTAAACAAGTTGTTTGTTAAGCCTGGTGTCACCAGCAAGGTCTAAAGCAACATCCTGCTCCTGCTCCTGCTCCTGCTCCCTTCAGACCCTGGGAATGCTGTCCAATCTCATTTCCATTCCCCGATCTGTCCCTTCTCGGGCTCCGTCCTCATATCTTTGTTGTGAAGCGACTTAGCAGCAGCAGCAGCAGCAGCAGGATGTTGAGCTATATTTCTCAGGCTTCTTCAGAAGAAAAATCCTAGAGCTCTCAGGCCTCCAAGATTTCCTGAGTGAGTCCGCAAACCAGGAGATTCATTCTTTGAAGTCGGGCTGAGGTCCAAGGAGCTAGACAGGCAGTACCATTGACCAGAAACACCAGCTAAATTTACTACATCACTTACTGCTCATACTGTGTGGCCATCTGCTGAAAGCAAATAATCATTAGAAGATGATAAAGAGGAAGAAAAATAGTATTTTACATCTTAGGGTGTTCCTTCTGGCTGAAAGTGTTGTTGATTTTTTACCTTCACACTTGGAATTAAAAGGGTGTGTGTGTGTGTGTGTGTGTATACACATGCACATATATACACACATTCATACAGATACATATATACACATACTTGGCTTCTTACATATTTGTGGGGAAATATCTATAACTACTTGTTCCTTTTGTAAAATAAATAAATAGAAATATCTTCATTCTTCAAATAGTCAACTGTTAAACTGAGAGGTTTTCTTGTCCAGGGTTCACACAGATTTAATTCAATCATATTCATTTAATAAAAAATAAAATTACATGGAAAAAATCAAAATAAATTACTGATGTAAAATAACTTAAAAAAAAACACCTTGCTCCTCTTTTTGAACCATGGAGAATGTCTGCTAAGATTAGCTCAAACTCCTCTTTTTAAACAATTAAAGAGAAACTTAAATACAACTACAATATAGGGTTTAGAAAAGAAATCACTTTTGCTCCCAGGCAGAGGGCTTATCAAGCCTATAATAATAAAAGAGAACATTTAAAGGCCACATTCAAATAAAATCAATTTAAGATGAAACATCCCCAGCCTTTCTCATTCCATGTTCTTTGCTGGCTGGCTTTCTCTGCCTGAAACACATCTGCCCTCAACTCTGCCCCTTCTTGAAAAGCCTGGTCACCACAGCAGGTATCTGGCTTGACCACTCATCTGGTGTAAAAGGGTCTTGTCTCCAATGAGAGACCATGAATATCCCAAGGGCAGTTTTATTCTTCAAAATTTCCAGAGCTCCTTGCACCCAAAAAGTTCTTAGTAATAAAAATGCGTTAAATTGAACTGAAGTAAGAGAAAGAAGGGGCTTCCTAAGTGGCACTAGTGGTAAAGATTTCACCTGCCAATACAGGAGACATAAGAGATGCAGGTTCCATCCCTGGGTAGGGAAGATCCCCTGGAGGAGGGCATGGCAACCCACTCCAGCATTCTTGCCTGGAGAAACCCACGGACAGAGGAGCCTGATGACTACAATCCATGGGGTCGCAAAGACTTGGACACGACTGACATAGCACGCATGCACAAAGGAGAAAGAAGTGATTGGAAGGAATGGTGGTGGTATGAGAGAGATGGAGAGATAGATAGAGACACAGAATCAGAGACGAGAGTCGGGGAGAGATAGGGTGCAGAGAGGGGAGAATGTGAAACAAGTGTATGAAATGATACTGATATGGGTCAGAATTTCAGATTAGAAAAGTCATTTTCCACCATGTAACTATTTCCAGAGCCTAGAACTAGATAAACATATAAAGTTATGTCTACATATATTGTTATGGGCTTCCCTGGTGGCTCGGAGGGTAAAGCGTCTGCCTGCAATGCAGGAGACCTGGGTTCAATCCCTAGATCAGGAAGATCCCCTGGAGAAGGAAATGGGAACCCACTCCAGTACTCTTGCCTGGAAAATCCCATGGACGGAAAATCCTGGTAGACTACAGTCATAGGATCCCAAAGAGTTGGACACGACTGAGCGACTTCACTTTCACTTTCATTGTTATGGAGAAGTATCACCTGCTAAGTTCTTTTTGGTGCTTTAACGAGCAGATGGGTTTTTAATATGCTTTAAAAGAAAAAAGATCAAGCGTACACAATTATTCACAATAGCCAAAGGTGAAAGCAACCCAAATGTCCATCCACAGATGAATGAATAAACAGCATGTGATGCATACTCACAGTGGGATATTACTCAGCCTTGAAAAGGAATGAAATTCTGATGCTGCTACAAGATGAAACTGGAAAACATTATGCTGAGTGAGAGAAGCCACAGGCAAAAGGATAGCTATTGTATGACTCCACTTACATGAAGTACCTAGCAGTCAGATTCACAGAAACACCACAGGCAGGAAGGAGGAAGTTTCGGTCTGGGAGGATGAATGAGTCCTGGAGGTGGATGGTGGTGGGATTCCCAGGTGGCACTAGTGGTAAATAACCTACCTGCCAAAGCAGGAGACGTAAGAGATGCAGGTTCAATTCCTGGGAAGATCCCCTGGAGGAGAAAATGGCTACCCACTCCAGTATTCTTGCCTAGAGAACCCCCACGGACAGAGGAGCCTGGTGGACTACAGACCAAAGGGTAGCAAAGAGTTGGACACAACTGAAGCGACTTAGCACACACGCATAGATGCAGGTTCAATTCCTGGGAAGATCCCCTGGAGGAGAAAATGGCTACCCACTCCAGTATTCTTGCCTAGAGAACCCCCACGGACAGAGGAGCCTGGTGGACTACAGACCAAAGGGTAGCAAAGAGTTGGACACAACTGAAGCGACTTAGCACACACGCAATGTGAATGTACTTAACACCACATTGCTGCACTCTGAAAATGGTGAAGGTGGTCAATTTTATCATGATTTTTAAAAATAGAGAGGGTCTGGAGTGCAGACTCACAGATATAAGTTACCTCACATCCCTATCCCTCAAATATCCCACTTGGAACACACAGTTCTGAGAGCTCACGGTCCTGTGCATTCATTCCCTCTCCTGGTTCCAAGGGAGCCAAGGTGGTGCCTTATCCATAAAGGCAGACCCCGAAGCTCTATATGCAGTGCCTTGCGGCCAGCAGGGGTTCATTAAATATTTGCAGATTCATTGAAAAGGAAAACAAAACAAAACAAAACACAGGTAATAAACAGCTGGAAGGATTTTTTTTCCCCTTTTTTGGAACAGAGGTTGGAAGAGGGGGTAAAAAGTTCTGATAAACTGGCCAGAAAGTAGGCGTATTAGAGACTAACATATCTTGATCTTTAGAGTAACTGAGAATCAATGTAAGAATGGGAAATTTTTCTTTAATAGCAACTTCAGTTATAACAAGGAAAACGAATCATCATATATAAGTAAGATCAATCTGAGTAGAGCTTTGAATAAAAGAGAAAAGAAAATAAGTGATCAAGAGGGGCATGGCAAACATTTTACCTGGAAACTGATTACATAAGAGTGGATTTTTATATCTCCTGAACTATGTGTTCAGAGGAAACAAAAAAACACAAGCTTCCATTTTTTCAGATGTGACCGTAGACAGAAACAACTCCTTGGTAGAGAAAACACACACATACTCGCTCTGTGGCTCAACTAGGTAAAAAGACATCAAATTATAAAAACGTTAAAGCAAACACCTCTGGCCTAAAGCAACTTTACAGAACAGTCGTTAAGATGATTATCTTCCTTCCATAATTTCTTCCTACAGCTGTCACTGGTTTCAACTTGACTGTGGCAAACAGAACAATCTATTTTGCCCTTTTGAGCATATGCCCATCACCCTTCAGACTCAGGCTCACTTCCTTTCTGTTTAATTCTCCGCAGTTAGTAGTGCCAGCTATTCAGCGCCACAGGCTGAACACTGGAAGCCTATTCAGAGCCCTTATTTCCACCCTAAAAAAGATGTCACCTTGGGCAGAGGCCTCTGATGAGGGGGGTTAAGACATATCTGTTGGGCAGCAGGCATCTCAAAAGGAGATGAGAATTCTGCCTGCTTTTCATCAAACCTCTTCTTTTTAAATTAAGTTAATTAACCCAGAAATTCTCATCAGTTTCTATCATCCCAGGCAGCCTGCCCAAGCCCTGGGTACCTGGACTAACCTGTCTCCCGATGCTTTCATCAATTAGGAGCAAGTGTCTCTGTCTGCCCTGGACCTCAGGGACTGGTCAATCAGGGTTTCTCAGCCTCAGCACAAGTGACCTTGTGGGTCAGAGAACTCCTTGTTGTGGGGGGCTATCTGTGCCTGCTGAATGATGAGCAACATGCCTGGCCTCTACCCACTATATGCCAATAGTGGTTGTTGTTTAGTTGCTAAGTGATCTCTGACTCTGCGTCCTCAGGCTCCTCTGTCCATGGGATTTCCCAGGCAGGAATACTGGAGTGGGTTGTCATTTCCTTCTCTCCCTGACCTTCTTCATCAGAAGAAGGAAGTAGGTTACCAGCCACAGCCTTAGATCCCACCTCCTCCAAAGATTAAGCTCTGTAGAAAGTCAAACTGTGTCCTGAAGAATGAAACCTCCACATACTAGGTCGCTGCTTTATCCTATGAAAGAATGATTCCTTTTATAGGACATAACTCTGTCACATGTCAGGGCTGTTTGCACATGACGCACACTAATCTCAAGTCAGGAGCTCCTAAGAAAGGCCAAACATATTGACGTGTTTGCCAGACAGCTGTGTCTGAAGCAACCAGGACACAATGCAGGGGTGGGGTGCCCAGATGCCTTAATTTGGCCCACAGAACCCCCAGCAGGAGCCCTCCTGTGCTGTGTGGACCTATCTCCATGCAGCTGGCACTGCTCTGGGGCACAGCAGGTTGTGAGAGGGCTGTGGGTGCCCTGGTGAAATACAGCTGATGACAGCTGATTTCGCAAAGGAAAATGACTTCCCAAAGTAACACCCTGTGCTGAGCCTGCCCCTGTCATTCAGAGACCAGGAGCGAAAGCTGCAGGGCTCTCCCACCCCCAGTTCTAACCCTCATACTCCCCTCAATCTCCATCCCACTCGGGTAGACCAGAAGGCTTACTTGCTATTTATGAAGAGAACGCAGCTCTGAAGGAGGCTGTTTAGAATGCTCCATGACGGGAGGAGGGCGAATCACAAACTAGATTTATTCTCAATGAGCCAAATCAGCACAAATGGAACATGAACAAAACCTCTAATCGTCACAATCAAATAAAAAGAGACTTCCTGGAGAGTAACAGACAGATGGGAAGCTAATATAGTTCAGACCATTAACATTCCACCAATGCTCACTGGTATTTTTTTTTTTAAGCAAATAGGGTCAGGTCTAGTAGAGCGAGGAAAGAAAACTGGAGGCACATCCACTTTTTCTGAAAGCAACACAGAATGACATAATGTAAAGACAAGTGACTGCTGATGCTGTTTACCTAATAAAGGCCTTTTCCCAGACCATCATCCTGCTTTCTACTATCAACTTCTTTTATTGAGATATAATTCACATAAATATTAAGTCGTCCTTTAAAGAGTAGAACAGTCACAGTGGTTTAGAACAGTCACAGACTTGACAGAGTTGTGCAACTGTCACTACAACTTAAGAGTATTTTCATCACCACAGAAAGATACCTTGTTCCCTTCAGTAGTTACTCCAGCCTCCAACCCCTCCTCGCCCTGGGCAACCACTTTCTGTTTCTGTATATTTGCCTAATCTGGACTTTTCATATAGATAGAATTCCTTTTGCTTTGTTGTTTTTAAGTTGCCCAGTGGTATCCAGCTCTTCTCGGCCCCATGGACTGCAGCATGCCAGGCTTCCCTGTCCTTCACTATCGTCTAAAGTTTGCTCAAACTCATCTCCATTGAGTCATGATTCCATCCAACCATCTCATCCTCTGTTGCCCCCTTCTCCTCCTGTCCTCTATCTTTCCCAGCATCAGGGTCTTTTCCAATGAGTTGGTTCTTCACATCAGGTGGCCAAAGTACTGGAGCTTCAGCACCAGTCCTTCCAATGAATATTCAGGGATGATTTCCTTCAGTATTGACTGGTTTGATTTCCTGCAATCCAAAGGACTCTCAAGGGTCTTCTCCAGCATCACAGTTTGAAAGCATCACCTTTTTATTGCTGAACAATATTCCATTGCATAGAGATACCTACCACATTTTGTTTTGCCATTCATCAGTTGGTGGACATTTTGGGGTTGTTTCCTTTCTTTGGCTATTATCAAATAATGCTGCAATAAACAGCCTTGTGCTGTGCTGTGCTGAGTCAGTCACTCAGTCATGTCCCACTCTCTGCCACCCCATGGACTGTAAGTCCACCAGGCTCCTCTGTCCTTAGGATTCTCCAGGCAAGAATACTTGAGTGGGTAGCCTATCCCTTCTCCAGGGGAACTTCATGATCCAGGAATTGAATCAGGGTCTCCTGCATTGCAGGTGGATTCTCTACCAGCTGAGCAACCTGGGAAGCCCCCAATATAGTCTTTTATATATGGTTTTTATGTGGGCATATGCTATCTTTTGGGTATAGTTGACTCATTGGAAAAGACTGATGCTGGGAGGGGATTGGGGGCAGGAGGAGAAGGGGACGATAGAGGATGAGATGGCTGGATGGCACCACTGACTGGATGGACGTGAGTCTGAGTGAACTCTGGAAGTTGGTGATAGACAGGGAGGCCTGGCGTGCTGTGATTCATGGGGTCGCAGAGTCGGACACGACTGAGCGCCTGAACTGAACTGAACTGAAGGTAACTACACTTGACCTTTTGAAGAACTACCACACTATTTTCCAAGACGGCTGGATCACTTTACATTTCTACCCAGTTGTCCATATTACACTAATCATATTTTTGCCAAAATTATCTTTTTATTATAGCCATCCTAGTGGGTATAAAGTGGTTTTTATTTGTGTTTCCCTGATGACTAGTGACACTGAGCATCTTTTCTTGTGGCTATTGACCACTGGTATGTTTTATTTGGAGAAATGTCAATTCAGACCCTTTGCCTAATTTCTCATTGGATTGTTCATCTTTTTATTATTGATTTGTAAGAGCTATCTATATATTCAGATATAAGTCTCTTATTAGACATATAATTTGCAAATATTTTCCCTCTTCATGCAGGCTATCTTCTCACTTTCTTGGTAGTGTCCTCTGAAACATAAACGGTTTTAACTTTGATGAGGTCCAAATTATCTGTTTTCCCTTTGATTACCTGTGCTCTCGTGTCATATCTAAAGATCAAATCCTTTTTAAAACAAGGTTTTTTTTCAGCTTGTGTTTCTCAGTCTCAGGCATTTAGTTCTTTTCCATCTTAGCAGCAGGGCCTCTCCTTGGCCTGACTCACTCACACACGCAGACACAGCGACCCACAGCCCACAGGTAATGTGAGACATGAATGGATTTTCACTCCCCACAGAGTCCTGCTGCTCTCTGATTATGACTATGATTATTCTTGAACACTCACATGGCTAAGGATAGCTTTTAAGCTTCTGGAGGCTTTCAGGATTATTAATTAATACTTAAAATAGCTGTGAAGGACAGGAAGGAAGGTGATGCCCACCACCACCATTCTGAGATGTGAAGACAGTTTAAAAGTTGTTATAAAGACAAATAATTTTTGTCAGAGGAACTCTAGCCTCTGAAATTCTCTGACTAGGAAAGAGGAAGGAAATAGAAATTGGGCAAAGGTGATAAAATACACACAGCAAATTGGGACAACGAACGTTTAATATTCTTATTTCATCACTTGCCCTCACCACTACCCTCTTTGACCACCTCTCACACCACAGCCAAGGGGATCTTAATTCAAAATTCTGGTTATATCAGTTGATTCACAAATACCTGAAAGGTTTTTTAGAAATATTTAGAAATCCGAAAATTTAGGTCCCCCAATGCTTCTTCAGCTCATTTACTATAATTACCTCCCACCTTTCCTGAACTCAGGCCTTATTAAATTTTTCCCAGTTTACCAAAACCACTGGACCCCTAAAACTTCCTGGGCCCTCAAATGTACTTTGCTTCTTCTACACAGAGCAGATTCCTACTCATGCATGAAGACCCAGACAATGCTGCCTCCCTGGTGAAGTCTTCTCAATTTCACCAGGCAATTTATAGATTCTACTTTTATGGCATCCTCAGTATCTTCTTCATAGTTCTATTATTATTATAACCCAGATGGCAACTAGAATCACCCTGCCCTGCCCTTTATACTATAGTCACTACTGGCTCACAACAGAATTCTACGCTGTGGAAAATTCAATATCCAATCAAGATTTCTGAAGTTCCTAGAGGATGAGGAGAGAGTGGTGTTCCATTCTGGTGGACACTACTATGTCTGACTTTCCACTTTCACTGAGTTCCTATTCTCTGCTCTGAGTCTTTGACTCCACAAACGTGGACCTCAACTCACTATACTGGTTTCCACTGAAAACTACAGGAAGCAGCTTCTAAGATGGTTTGAACAATCCCTGCCTCCTGATATTCCTGGTCTTATACAATTTCCTCCCTCTGAGTAACTTGCTTCTAACCAACAGAGAATCTGGCAATATTGAGGGTTGTTACTTTTGTGATCAGATGACAAAAGATAATGATTTGACTTGCTATCAGACTCCTTTTCATTGACCAGAGAGACCCATGCTGCACAGAGCTAAGGGTAGGCTCTGGTCAACAGTCAGCAAAGTACTGAGGCCCTCAGCCCAACAGACCGTACGGAGCTGAATGTGCTGCCATCCATGTAAGTAAGCGTACGAGCAGATCCCTCCCCACACAAAGCCTTCAAATGAAACTCCAGCCCTGGCTGATACTTGACGGCAGCCTTGTGATCGGCAGCCTTGTGATCGTAAGTGAATCGGAACCCCCAGCTAAACAATACTCAGGTTCCTGTCCATGGAGGCCATGAAATAATAAATGTGTGCTGTTTCCACAACAACAGGTTAACAATGCAAAAAGCAACAAATAAGCACCCTCATTACTTGGGACAGTTGTGTATACAGAAGACCTTACTCATGGCTTAGGAGCCTTACACCACAAAAATGCTAAAAACGTAGAGCTCCATCTAGGACATTTAGTTTCTAAGAATCCTATGGCCACTTTAATGGGTTATTCAGCTTGTCTCTCCCTCTTCTTTCTCTCTTCTACTATGACGTTTTATATCTCAGGCTAAAAACTGTTGTTCATATATGTAGAGAGAGACACAGAGACAGGAAGATTGATTTTGAAATTATCTGACCCTTGATTGACGCTAACAAAGTACACTAACAAAGCATTATCCTTCTCCCTAATTTCTGCCTAGGGCAGGCCGTGGGGAAAGGGACTTCTGTTTTTCTGAGGACATAGTACAACGTAATAAATATAGTATAACTTACCATGCTGTTTTCTAATTATTTGCTTACATGTCATCTCCCCCACTACATTGAGTTTTTCAATAAAAGTGACAGATTTTATTCATCTTTATATCCCCAGTACATGGTACAAAGATGAGTAAACAAAGACTCAGTAAATATTAATTAAATACCATTACATTAGAAGATCTACATTTAAAATTAATTATTAATGCTTATTAATGCACAAGAAAACCACTGTGCTGAGCTATAAGTAAAACTATACCATAACAAGTTCCTCAGATATTTCAAATAACTGTAACTCCTTTAAAAACTTCAAGGAAAATTATTGCTCTGATAACCTAATACTATAGCGTGCTGTAACATTCAAAATATATTAATTAAATACCCTTTTAAATAGCATATGTTCTACATAACTAGCTATTCTATAACTCATGGTAGAAATGTGTTAGATTTTTAGTTCCAAGAACAAATGCTCAGAAATTCCAGAGTAGGAATTTATCATAAAAGAATAAAACATTGGCACTATTTTTAAAAAGAAAAAATTGGGAAGCCAAATATCCAGCAATAGGCGCAGTAAGTCTTATTATAGCCACCCACTGGATTAAAGGTGATGAATTAGATCTTATTGATTAACAAAGAAAGATGTTTACAACAGAATCTCTTTAAAATTTATTTACTTATTTATTTGGGCTGCCCGAGGCCTCAGTTGCAGTACACAGGGTCTTTATTTGAGGCATGCAAACTCTTAGTTGCAGCATGTGGATTCTAGTTCCTTGACCAGATATGGAACCTGGGCCTCCTACATGAAGAAACTGGAGTCTTAGTCCCTCGGCCACCAGGGAGGTCCCTGCAATAGAGTCTTATATAAAAAGAGAGAGGAACAAATGATATATAAATGTTTGTATAAATAGATTTTGCCTAAGGCTCTGTGTACCTATGCATTAAAAAAAAAACACATTAAAGGATATATACCAAAATGTTAATAGATACCAGTCATCACAGTATAGTCGGTCTTTCTATTTTTCTATATTTTGCAGATGTTTTGCAATAAGCATGTATTACTTTTTAATCAAAATATTTAATTTTATTTAAAAATAGAGAAAAGAATTAATTAGTATTTCCTAATTTGGCAAATATGGACTCTCAAATGAATATTTACTAAATTAATATTCTGGAATGTAAAAGCAGCTAACAAAACTGATTATATTTTAGTTTTAAAAGCAATTTAAAATAAATAGACTTGTTTGAGCCTCCCAAAACTTTGTGACATAGGAAATGCTTATTAAATACAATGTTCAGATATCAAATGACTTGTGTAAGTCACATACTGGGGAAGTAAAAAAAGCGAACGTAGAGTATATTGTGCGTGTGTGCTAAGTCGTTTCAGTTGCGTCCAACTCTTTGCAACCCTATGGTTTGTAGCCTGCCAGGCTCCTCTGTCTATAGGATTCTTCATGCAAGAATACTGGAGTGGGTTGCCATGCCCTCCTCCAGGGAATCTTTTCAACCCAGGGATCGAACCAGTGTCTCTTACATCTCCTGAACTGACAGGTGGGTTCTTTACCACTAGCGCAACCTGAGACGTCCCAGAGGATGTGGTAATTGAGCCCTAAATCGGGGAAGCTGATCATCTTAAATAGCAAAATAAGAAATGATCACTAAATGATTAAGAATGCTTTGTGGATATTCTGATACCCTGAGTAATTCTTTTTATATAGCAAATGCCAAAGACTATTGGATAAATTCATTTTCCATGTCATCTTACTTGTAAAGTTTTCCAAATTTTTCGATTAACTGTTATTTTCATTGGCCCTACATATTAAGCACAGGCCAACTCAGCAGGTAAAGAAGCCACCTGCAATGCAGGAGACCCAGGAGATGCAAGTTCAATCTCTGGGTTGGAAAAATTCCCTGAAGGAAAAAATGCCACTCCAGTATTTTTGCCTGGGAAATCCCATGGACAGAGGAAACTGGCAGGCTACGGTCCATAAGGTTCCAAAGAGTCAGACACAACTGAGCGACTAAGCACGGCAACAATATATGAAACTTCTAATGCATCAAGACACATAGAAAGAAAAAAAAACACGCAGAGAGTTTAAGAAAAACAGCTGAGATGCTGCAGAGAGCACATAAGCCCCCTTCCCAGAACTAGAGGTTTTGACAAGTAGAGGTGAGACCTACACTGACCAACACTCTTATAAGTCATTTCACTTTCATCTTGATCCAGTCTCTATATGTCTCTGTCAACCGTATAGAGGAGTTGGCGTTAAACCGCCACAACAAAAAAAATGCTCAAAAAAATGGCATTTCCACCAGACACACGCATTCCTAAAGCAAGCAAAGATGGAACACACCGAGAATGGGCATGAAATGTAAACAGTAAGTCCCCTCGTGGCCCAGCCAGACTGGAAACGCTGTAAAATCAGTCATCTCATCTCTGAACAGTGAAGGAGGCTCTTTGGGGAGCACTTCAGTTGGAGCACCCTGGCCAAACAGCTAGGCTGCAGGCACGAGGCGGCGCACACAGGGGAGGAGAGGGAACTTCCTTCAAGTCTGGCTCTGCCCAGACCTGTGTACTGACAAATTGGGAAGGAAACAGACCAGAAGGCAGGACATGAGGTGTGAACTGTGAGCAATTTTAGACAGGAAGGCTGGCACTTCTCTGAAATTAGCATATCTGCTTTGGGACAAGGAGGTGCCCCTTTGGACTCATATCTGCTTGAGGGTGTAGGCCAGCCTGCCACACAGGAGAGGAGCTGAGAAGCGTCCAGATGCACCAGGACAGAGAGCATGTCTGCAGCTGTTCCACACTAGAGGATTCACTAGTCCCTTGGTGAGACGGATTGGATTTAGCACCAGACACACCAGAATGCTTTTGGGAATTCCCTGTACACACACTTAAGGCTAGCTAAATGGCAATCTACTCCAGTATTCTTGCCTGGAGAATCCCGTGGATGGAGAAGCCTAGTAGGTTACAGTCCACAGGGTCGCAGAGTCGGACACGACTGACCGACTTCACCTCTTCACCTCACTTCAACTGTTCAGTAAACTACACATAGATCATTCCACATGGTGAATTTAGTTCGTCTCAACCTGTTTCAACATTGTCAAACAGATACAAACCTCCTCGTAATCATTATTAAATACCAATTAAAGAAATCCATAAAGATAATATAAAAGCCAACACGTACTTACTACATGCTAGGCAATGTTATTAATATTAGCCAGTTATTTTACTTATTATTTTATCTTGTTGTTCAGCCGTTCAGTCGTGCCCGACTCTTTGCAACGCTATGGACTGCATTGGATTTAGCACCAGACACACCAGAATGCTTTTGGGAATTCCCTGTACACACACTTAAGGCTAGCTAAATGGCAATCTACTCCAGTATTCTTGCCTGGAGAATCCCGTGGATGGAGAAGCCTAGTAGGTTACAGTCCACAGGGTCGCAGAGTCGGACACGACTGACCGACTTCACCTCTTCACCTCACTTCAACTGTTCAGTAAACTACACATAGATCATTCCACATGGTGAATTTAGTTCGTCTCAACCTGTTTCAACATTGTCAAACAGATACAAACCTCCTCGTAATCATTATTAAATACCAATTAAAGAAATCCATAAAGATAATATAAAAGCCAACACGTACTTACTACATGCTAGGCAATATTATTAATATTAGCCAGTTATTTTACTTATTATTTTATCTTGTTGTTCAGCCGTTCAGTCGTGCCCGACTCTTTGCAACCCTATGGACTGCAGCTCTCCAGGCTTCCCTGTCCGTCATCATCTCCCAGAGCTGGCTCAAAGTCCATTGAGTCGGTGATGCCATCCAACCATCTCATTCTCTGTCGTCCACTTCTCCTCTTGCTTTCAATCTTTCCCAGCATCAGGGTCTTTTCCAATTTTATATCTACCCACTTGTTATCATCTCCATTTTACAGATGATGAAATGAGGCAGGAAGTGATTAATGTGCCTGAGGCTCCACTTAAGAAATGGCAGAGCCAGAGCCAGAACCTGAACCGAGGCAATCCCATTTCAAAGGTTCCACTAGACTACAGTAAACCACACTGAACCATGTTAACTCTAACCAGGGCATGTAACCTAGATTACTCTGGGGTTCTGAGTGAGTAAATCAGATAAATAGCTTTCCTTGAATGAGCCTTGAAGAGCTTTTCTGCAGATTATATAATTTCAAGAGAGCTTCTTTGTTAACAACAACCATCCACAAAATTTATATCAAAGAAAACAAATTCCACAGAAGACACGATAACCAGATGGAGCCTGCTGAGTGTGGGTCAGTGAAGACCAAGAGAGCAAATGGCTACCTTAGTCTCCCCAGACAACTATCTCCCTAGAAGATATAGAACTAGGTGTGCCAATTCCCACATTTTTTTAGAAGGTTGAAAATTCGGATTCTTGTACAAAATCCTCACAATTTTCAAATCTTGGCACTTATTCCAGCTTATTTTCTTCTGAACGATGAGCCAAACAAAACCTATCTGCAAACATTGGCTGCCACCTCTGTTCTGGATTCATCGAAGTTCTCAGCAGGCAATGCAATAATGGCCTTCTAAATGGCAGAGTACTGGAAATTAGTAGAAATTCTGAAATGTTAAGAAGACAGGCATTAGTATATAACTGCAGATGGTCCTTGACTTACGATGGTTCAACTTACACTTTTCTGACTTTACAATGGTGAGAAAGTAAATACATGTCCAACAGAAACTGTACTTTGAATTTTGATCTTTCCCTGGGCTAACAAAATGCAGTACAATATTCTACAGCAAGCCACAGTTCCAGTCCGCACTTGAGCACCGGGGTAAACAATCAATAGACTTAGAACCATTCTGTAGCCACAGGAGCATTCTGTTTTCCACTTTCAGTACGTATTTAGTACATTACATGAGCCAGTCAACACTTTTTATAAAATAGGCTCATGTTAGATGATTTTAGCCAACTGTAAGCCAAATCAATCGCTCTGAGCACGTTTAAGGTAGCCTGGGAGTATCTATAAAATTAGGTAGGTTGCATGTATTAAATACATTTTTAATTAATTTATTTATTTATTGAAGGATACAGAATTTTGTGTTCTGTCAAACCTCAACATGAATCAGCCATAGGTATACATTTATCCCCTCCCTTTTGAACCTCCTTCCCATCTCCCTCCCCATCCCACCATTCTAAGTTGATACAGAGCCCCTGTTTGAGTTTCCTGAGCCGTATAGCAAATTCCCATTGGCTATCTATTTTACATATGGTAACGTAAGCATCCATGTTACTCTTTTCATGCATCTCACCCTCCCCTTCCCTCTCCCCATGTCCGTAAGTCTATTCTCTAAGTCTGTTTCTCCCCTGTATGTGTGCTTCGTCGTTCAGTTGCATCAGACGTTGCGACCCCATGGACTATAGCCCACTAGGCTCCTCCGTCCATGGGGTTCTCCAGGCAAGAGTATTGGAGTGGGTTGCTATGCCCTCTTTAAGTCCTTAAATGCATTTTTGACTTACAAAATTTTCAACTTATGATGGGTTTATCTGGCATAACTCCATCGTAAATCAAAGAGCGTCTATATACAAACAGGTTGGTTTTGGTCTGGTTATATCTAATGGCAAGAACATGAAGCCAAACATCTCTCAAGATTCACCCTTGTTAGAGTATATGAATGCAGTCAGGGGCATTTGAGTCAAAGGTCTCCAAAGTGCTCTTCAGGTACTCTGGGAGGTATGCAAGAACATCCACTGAGGTGCAAGAAGAAAACATTCCACTTTGTATTTCTACTTCTTTTATTCTTTTAAAGTTTCATTTTTTACATTTGCACTAGCACATAGCACATATACATATTTTCCAAATAATAGATATACATGTGATGGTTACACTCACACTGATATCACATTCTCAGGCAAAGAAACTAGACCATCAAACGTAAAAAATTCTATCTGTATCTTTCTGTCCAGAAATCAAAGGGAATTCACAGTATTAAACCAAAAAGCTTGACCCTTCAGTCCCCAGTCAGCTGCTGCATAGCTGCACTCCTATGAAATCAGGACCAGCAGAAGGAATTGCCCTTGAGGGCTGGTCCGTCCTTACCTTTCCGGGCCATATACTCAACACAGAGTACGTTTAATGTACATTTTTGCTTATATAATACATGTTATATACTTGCATATCTGTCATCCAACCCTAATCTACAAGACAGTGCCAGTTTTAGGCAGAGCAATACACTTTTTTTTCCCCTAGAGTTTCACTTCCGGCCAGTTCCTT
Organism: Madoqua kirkii; assembly: GCA_006408675.1. Classification (NCBI taxonomy): domain Eukaryota; kingdom Metazoa; phylum Chordata; class Mammalia; order Artiodactyla; family Bovidae; genus Madoqua; species Madoqua kirkii. The sequence goes on from SJYC01042814.1 coordinate 22,240, forward strand.
GACTGATAACAATATCTGTTTCGAAGGTTTGGTTAGATCTGTTAAAACACACAGACAATTCTAAATACAAGGAAATGGAAAGTGCTAGAAAGAGGAGTTCTTGGCAATGAGCTGTTCTGACCAGGTCTTCAAGGACTTCACACAGTGCAAGTTCAGGCTCTGTGATGCCATGCTGGGCTTCCCTACTCTTTACTTAGAAAGTATCAGCAAGCAGCAAGTTAATTACATAATTTATTCTCCTCTCTACACATTTCACTTGTCCTTTCTCCTCAGGCAGTCCTATATATCCTCATTTTAAGACTCTAATATTTATTTTTTTAAAGGGGATAATATTCTTGATTACAAAGTTAAATATATTCATATTAGAAATAACAAAGAAAAATGGGTATTCCTAAGGAGCATAAAACATGAATCCACTTAACCAATGGATCAGGTGGCATGAAGCCTGTATCAGACACCCTTCCCTCAGCACTTCACAACCTCTCAGCCCCAATATTACTCCAGCTCCTGCCGAAGTGACCAAGTCCATACAAGCTTCAGACAGATTCAAGCAGGTAGTGTGACGGCATTCAGCCTCTGCCCTCCTCTCCCTGTCCACATACCCTTCACCTCCTGCTCCAAAGGTTTCTAATGCCAACCAAGGCTTTAGAACCCACAGATATGCACTTGCAACCCAGGAGTGCAGGGAAGTCACCCTTCATGGGCCACTCTTGACCATTAGAGACGGAAGCCAATGGACACATCTGTCTTCCCAGGCGGATAGTTCTGAGATTATCTTACATGGCTCCTAAAAAGTGCTGGGGAATAAACATCCATTGCCCGTGGCAGTGGTGACTAGATTTCAGCTTTCTCTCCTTCCCTTTTCTGTTCCTAGGTGTAGGTGCTCTACTCCAACTGGGGCCACATCCCAAATAAACTACTTGCACGCAAGCTGTAATCTCAGGCTCTGCTTTCCTGGGGACCCAAGCTAAGAATGCTGATAGGGAAGCGGCCTTGGAAAGCAGATTCTCTGGGTCATGGAGCTGTACTGCTCACGCCGTTGCTGGTGGTAAGCAAGATTTTGACAACCTCTGAAAGTAGCATCGGCCCATTTACTGTTATTCTTATCTGTGGTGGATGAGGATGAGGTACACGTGGAATGTGAGGACTGAATGAACCGGAAGTTGTGGTACTTGAAGAATACAGGGTCAATGGTAATGATAAGAATCGAGAGAGTTGTCTGGTTTTCATCAACTTCTTTGGAAGTTGGGAAGAGGTAAAATGAAAATTCCATATCCAGGTCAGTCAACGATTAACACAGGCACACTGTGAAATGCTTCTTTGAGAGCATTTGGTTGACCTTTGTTCATCTCCTGCAGCCATGGGCAGACAATGCCAGAAATCAGGCTCAGGAACTAACTGTAGAGCTGGAAGGTCCACAAAGACCAAAAGCAGTCTCAGTGTATCTCCTCAGTCAGTATCTGGCCTCTATAGGAAAACTGGTGGCTCTGTGGCCAGGAATCTGGACATTTGGGTGATGAGCCTACGAACCTTAAACCCCTGAATCTTCCAGACCATCAGCAGCAGCTCACTCCTTCTTGCTAATGGAGAGCAGCCTTCCCTTTCCCAGAGACCTCGTAGGTGGGCAGGTGCCTGACAAGGTGACTGTTGTCCTTTTTAAGATCTGCTGCCACCTCATCTCATCGTCTGTGAACCAGTAACTAGAGTCAGATATCAGCACAGTCCAAGCAGGGAAACAGAATTCCTGCTGCAGAATATATTCATCAAAGGGATATATATCAGCAGGAACCAAAGGAATATTATTTAGAGTGGGTCCTGGGGGAGTTTACACCAGGGGGGTACCAAATATAAAGCTGGATGAAGAATAACTTATTGACATGAGAGCTCTCGCCTATGACTCTAGCTTCAAAGTCCTGGCAAGGACACTGACATTGGTCCTGACATCCAGCTGGGATGGTGCCACAAAGCTTGGACTGGATATAGGCTCCCTGTTAATGAGGTGGAGATGCCAGACTGAGGAAGGGATCCAAGGATCAGGCAGGTGAGGCTGTAAATATGAATTTATCACTTGAGACTGAAGAACTCACCACCTATGCTTCTTGGAAGGTCACAGAGAAGAATCTTCCCTTTGCCAAGACCATAAGGAGTGGACTGCAAAGGGAGGCAGGGGTGTCTTTGGATACACATTTGTACCTTTCAGGAGCCGCTTCCCAGCCTCTGGACCGACCTCTTACTCCCATCCCTGATGCAGCCATCAGCTTCACACAGGCAGCGACCAGCTCTGCACTGGTGTGACCTGGCCTCCCCTTCCATGGGCCTTAGGCTCCCTGGCCCTGGACCTCTCTCACAGTGCAGTTGGTGCAGGGTACTTGGCACTCACACATGTGCAGCCTGGTAGTGAGAGGGAACCAGCTTCTGAAGGGCTACCCATGGTCAGTGAGGCTCAGAAACCAGTGGAGAAAGGCTTCCCCCTCCTGTTGCCCAGGGTGGACAGCTCCGCATGCATCTCATAAGGCTCCTTCGGGAGGCCTGGTGTCATCATCGATCACTAATGGCTCCTAGTACTGGCCAATCTGTGAACACATTCTGGTGTTGGCTCTCACTCTCCACTCTCCGCTGCCTAGAATCACTTCCCAAATAAGCCACCTGCACCAAAGCTTTCAGAGGAACTTTGGATGAAACAAAGTCCAGTAGTTAGGGATAATGGGGGCAGGAGTGCTTTAATATGGGTCAAGACCTCAGCCCCCTAGGAAACTGGTCCCACAGCAGAAGTCACAGGAATGACAGATACCCACTCCAAACCAACCTCCCACTACATCTCCATCACAAGCATATAGACAACACCCCTTCATTTCTTTTCCAGTGGAGTCAAACACTACTTTCACACACACCCTCCACACTGGGTCTTTTACAGCTCAACCTAATTAGTTGACAGCACTGAAGATAAATATAGAGACAAAACACTAGAAAACAAGGAGGAAAAAAATTTTAGTAGATATTTAAATGAACCTCCCAGACAGTCTTGTGATAAGATTATAGCCCTCACAATATATTAAAAAGAGTCCATCACAGGACCAAGCACTCAAGATATGTTTAATAACCTCTTACTGTTTTAAAGAAAATAAAATATCCTTTATTCTACATCTTTTGATAGAATAATAATCTATGTCAATATTTACAGCTAAACAAGCAAGAATATGTCATGACTTCTCAAAAATAAACACTTATAAGAAGATCCAAAAACAAGAATCAATTTTTCTGTGCAAGGCTCAACCATGCTGTATCAAAAATAGGGCATTTCTTGGGGAAAAGCCAGAATTTTAGCAAACCAAATATACCCCCTTTTAAAAATAGCTTTTCATGCTTTGCTGGTGTACTAGTTTTAGAGAATCATTTGTGCACTAGCTGGGTTTGGAGTTGTGATGCTTTATACATGTCAATCAAAGATACCAGAGCCCAATCAAGTCAACATGGGCGAGCTGTGGCTCCAAGAAATCATCCATGCTTGTCCTATATTTAGCACTAACATCACACTTAAGTCTAACACAAAAATGGGTGTCCATAGAAACTGCACAGCACAAAGGAGTCTTAGTTTTGTCTTCCACACAGATGTTAAAAATAATATAATGGGTTATTACTCTGCTGTTGACTTCTAAGTGAGGGACAGGGCATAATTTGATTTGGCTGGCAAAAAGGAAGTTGGGAAGTAGGGGCTAATTTAAACAGGTTATCCAACAGTTAATTTCAGCAAACAAACTGCTACGTCCTAATCTGTATGGCTATTTAAATTACAGTCATACATGCTTAATCACAGTTGCTATATATCATAAATGATCCTAGATCAAGAAACAAGTAATCAAAAGCAGCATATTTAATAACTTGTTCACATTGAAATTTCTTATGCTATTAATATCTAAGTTCCCTTCTGTGACTTTAGGCTATTTTAAAAAGGGGGGAAAATACAGAAACCTTGTTGCCATGGAGACTGTAAGCCGGTCAGCCCATCTGCTGAAGAGGATATAAAATTCTGTAAGTAGAATTTTAAAAACCTTACTATGAAAAAGACTTCCTCAAACACTGTAGCGGGGAGGGAGCTGCAGAAAATCTGGCAAATGGCCATTTGCAAAACTGCGGGCTATCACTATTTTGATACTAACCATGAATTTGCAATAACTCTTATTAAGAGGAAGCTATTAATATCTGTACATTTAATACTAAAAATGTAGAACATATTTTGGTATTCTATACTAATGATGTTCATGTCATTTTTAGAAAAAAATTAGCAATTTATATTAAAAACTGGTCCAGAGAAATATATAATTGGGTTTGTTTGGCTTTAAAAACTATTCCAACAAATAACCCAATCCAAAGAAATGGGCAGAAGATCAAGATAGACATTTCTTCAAAGAAGACATGCAGATGGGTATAATGCATATGAAAAGACGTTCAGCTTCACTAATTACTAGAGGAATGCAAATCAAAACTACAATAAGGTATCAACTCACACCAGTCAGAGTGGCCATCATCAAAAAAATCTACAGACAGTAAATGCTGGAGAGGGTGTTAAGAAAAGGGAACCCTCCCACACTGGTGGTGGGATGTAAATTGGTATAGCCACTGTGGAGAACAGTGTGGCGGTTCCTTAAAAACTGAAAATAGAGCTACATATGATCCAGCAACCCCACTCCTGGGCATACATCCAGAGAAAGCCATCATTCTGAAAGATACATGGCTCCCCAGTTGCTCACTGCAGCACTATTCACAATAGGACATGGCAGCAACCTAAATGCCCACAGGCAGAGGAACGGATAAAGATGTGGTACATGTACACAACAGAATATTACTCAGCCATGGAAAAGAATGAAATAATGCTATCTGCAGCAACATGGATGGACCTAGAGATTGTCATACTGAGGGAAGTAAGTCAGACAGAGAAAGACAAATATCATTTTATATCACTCTATGTGGAATCTAAAAAAAAATGGTACAAATGAACTTATCTACAAAACAGACACAGAGTTACAGATGTAGAAAACACAATTCTGGTTGACAGGGGGAAGAGGTGGAGAGATAAACTGGGAGGCTGGGATGGACATATACACACTACTATATATAAGAGGAGCCTGGTAGGCTACAGTCCATGGGGTCGCCAAGAGTCGGACACGACTGAGCGACTTCAGAGAGAGAGAGAGAGAGAGAGAGAGAGAGAGAGAGAGAGAGAGAGAGAGATAAGAAAGTGAAAGTGAAGTCGCTTGGTCGTAACTCTGTGCGACCCCATGGACTGTAGTCCACCAGGCTCCTCCATCCATGGGATTCTCCAGGCAAGAACACTGGAGTGGGTTGCCATTTCCTTCTCCAGGGGATCTTCCCGACCCAGGGAATCTTCCCAACCCAGGGATCGAACCCAGGTCTCCCACATTGCAGGCAGATGCTTTAACCTCTGAGCCACCAGGGACTCCTTACTATATATAAAACAGGTAACTAATAAGAACCTACTGTATAGGTAGATTCTCTACTCAAGAACTCTACTCAATACTCTGCAATGGCCTATGTGGGAAAAGAGTCTAAACAAAAATACATATGTATACATATAACTGATTCACCTTGCTATATCCCTAAAACCAATACAACATTGTAAATCCAATAAAAAAAATTTTTTAAAGGAAAAAAATGATGTCTTTAGGAAGTTTTAAAATTCATTTATTTAAGTAGGAAGTAATTTTGTGTATGCTTTTAAATGACTTTTACTTTTAAATTCTTTTTTTTTCTTTTAATCTTTTTAATTTGTTTACAACACTTATCTTTCTCTTTCTGATTCTGTATAATAGCTTCTAGGTTCATCCACCTCATTAGACCTGACTCAAAGGTGTTCCTTTTATGGCTGAGTAGTATTCCGTTGTGTATACTACCACAACTTCTTTATCCATTCATCTGTCGATGGACATCCAGGTTGCTTCCATGTTCTAGCTATCGTAAATAGTGCTGCAATGAACCATGGGATACATGTGTCTTTTTCAAGTTTGGTTTCCTCAAGGTATATGCCTAGGAGTGGGATTGCTGAGTCATAAGATAGTTTTGGGCCTGGTTTTTTAAAGAATCTCCATACTGTCTTCCATAGTGGCTATATCAATTTACACTCCCACCAACAGCACAAGTGTTCCCTCTTCTCCACACCTTCTCCAGCATTTCTTGCTTGTAGATTATTTTATGATGGTCATTCTGACCAGTGTGAGGTGACTCATTGCAGTTTTGATTTGCATTTCTCTAATAGATGGGGAAACAGTGGAAACAGTGGCTGACTTTATTTTGGGGGGCTCTAAAATCATTGCAGATGGTGACTGAAGCCATGAAATTAAAAGATACTTACTCCTTGGAAGAAAAGTTATGACCAACCTAGATAGCATATTGAAAAGCAGAGACATTTACTTTCCCAATAAAGGTCCGTCTAGTCAAGGCTGTGGTCTAGTCAAGGCTATGGTTTTTCCTGTGGTCATGTATGGATGTGAGAGCTGGACTGTGAAGAAAGCTGAGCACCGAAGAATCGATGATTTTGAACTGTGGTGTTGGAGAAGACTCTTGAGAGTCCCTTGGATTGCAAGGAGATCCAACCAGTCCATTCTGAAGGACATCAGCCCTGGGATTTCTTTGGAAGGAATGATGCTAAAGCGGAAACTCCAGTACGTTGGCCACCTCATGCGAAGAGTTGACTCATTGGTTAAGACTCTGATGCTGGGAGGGATTGGGGGTAGGAAGAGAAGGGGATGACAGAGGATGAGATGGCTGGGCATCATCCAGTGAGTCTGAGTGAACTCTGAGAGTTGGTGATGGACAGGGAGGCCTGGGGTGCTGCAATTCATGGGGTCACAAAGAGTTGGACACAACTGAGCAACTGAACTGAACTGAACTGAACTGAATAATGAGTAACGTTGAGCATCTTTTCAAGTGTTTGTAGCCATCTGTATGTCTTCTTTGCAGAAATGTCTGTTAGGTCTTTTTCCCACTTTTTGACTGGGCTGTTTGTTTTTCTGGTATTGAGTTGTATGAGCTGCTTGTATATTTGGGAAATTAATCATTTGTCAGTTGTTTCATCTGCTATTATTTTCTCCCATTCTGAGTGTTGTCTTTTCACTTTGCTTACAGTTTCCTTTGCTGTGCAAAAGCAGGTCCCACTTGTTTACTTTTGTTTTTATTTCCATTACTCTAGGAGGTGGGTCATAGAGGATCTTGCTTTGGTTTATGTCATCAAGCATTTGCCTATGTTTTCCTCTGAGAGTTTTATAGTTTCTGGTCTTGCATTTAGGTCTTTAATCCATTTTGAGTTTATCTTTGTGTATGGTGTTAGGAAATGTCATAATTTCATTCTTTTATATGTAGCTGTCCAGTTTTCCCAGCACCATTTATTGAAGAAGCTGTCTTTGCCCCATTCTATATTCTTGCTTCCTTTATCAACAAGGTACCCACAGGTGCATGGGTTTATTTCGGGACTTTCTCTCTTGTTGTATTGGTCTATATTTATATTTTTGTGTCAGTGCCACACTGTCTTGATGGCTGTAGCTTTGTAGTATAATCTGAAGTCAGGAAGCTTGATTCCTCCAGCTCCATTCTTAAGACTGCTCTGGCTATTTGGGGTCTTTTGTGTTTCCTTATGAATTGTGAAATTTTTTGTTCTAGTTCTGTAAAAAATGCCATTGGTAATTTGATAGGGATCACATTGAACCTGTAGATTGCATTTGGTTCAGTTCAGTTTAGTACAGTTGCAGTCATGTCCAACTCTTTGTGGCCCCATGGACTGCAGAATGCCTGGCTTCCCTGTCTATCACCAACTCCCGAAGTTTACTCAAACTCATGTCCATTGATTGAGTCAGGGATGCCATCAACTATCTCATCCTCTGTTGTCCCCTTCTCCTTCTGCCATCAATCTTTCCCAGCATCAGGGTCTTTTCAAATGAGTCAGTTCGCATCAGATGGCCAAAGTATTGGAGTTGCAACTTCAACATCAGTCCTTCCACTGTAGTCATTTTTACAATACTGATTCTTCCTACCCGGGAAGATGGAATATCTCTCCATCTATTTACATTGTCTTTCATTTCTTTCATTAGTGTCTTATAATTTTCTGTGTATAGATCTTTTGTCTTCTTAGGTAAATTTACTCCTAGATATTTAATTCTTTTTGTTGCAGTGGTAAATGGGATTGATTCCTTAATTTCTCTTTCTGATTTTTCATTGTTAGTATATAAAATGCAAGTGATTCTCTGTATTGATTTTGGATCCTGCAACTTTGCTAAATTCACTGATTAGCTCTAGTAATTTTCTGATACTATCTTTAGAGTTTTCTATGTACAGTATCATGTCATCTGCAAATAGTGAGAGCTTTACTTCATCGTCTCTGATCTAGATTCCTTTTATTTCTTTTTCTTCTTTAATTGCTGTACCTAAGACTTCCAGATCTATATGGAATAATAATGGTGAAAGTAGTCACCCTTGCGTTGTTCCTGATATTAAGGGGGATGCTTTCAGTTTTTCACCATTGACAGTAATGTTTGCTGTAGGTTTATCATATATAGCTTTTACTATGTTGAGGTAGGTTGCTTCTATGTCCATTTTTTGAAGAGTTTTAATCATAAACGGGTGCTGAATTTTGTCAAGGGCTTTTTCTGCATCTATTGAGATTATCATATGGCTTTTATCTTTCAATTTGCTAATATGGTGTATTATATTGATTGATTTGCATATATTGAAGCATCCTTACATCCTTGGAATAAACCCAACTTGATCACGGTGTATGAGCTTTTTGATGTGTTGCTGAATTCTGTTTGCTACAATTTTGTTGAGGATTTTTGCATCTATGTTCATCATTGATATTGGCCTGTAGTTTTATTTGTGTTGTCTTTGTCTGGTTTTGGTATCAGGGTAATGGTGGTCTCATAGAATGAGTTTGAAAGTGTTCCTTCCGCTGCAACTTTTTGAAAGAGTCTTAGAAGGATAGGCATTAGCTCTTCTCTAATACTTTTAAATTCTTAAAATTCCCTCTGTGGTCTTCACATTTAACATGTTCAATGTGAGTTAAAGTATGACTCTGACTTAAAAAAATAATAGTAATAAAATACAAAAATAAAACTTCTCCAGATGTTGATCAAGGCTTTTTATAAAAATAGCAAATGGGCCTATACTAACCTAAAAACAAAATAAAAATCATGCATTTTAAACAATTATACCAAGAAAGTACAATGACATCATTAAGACTTTATAATACTTAGCCTTTCTCTTCTGTTTTTCAGACATAAGAATCCTTAATCCAGAAATGTATTCATTGAGCAAACATGTAAACCTAGTAGGTGCCAAGCCCTGACCAAGAGGAAAGCACATCAGTGTACACCAGCTCATGCACTTAAGAAACTGAGGGAGATGACTTATCTTCATTCATTCATCCATTTGTTCATTCTATAAAGGTTCAGTGAGCACCCACTATGTGCCAGGCATGTCTCAAGGCCTTGCGAATCGTACAGTGATCAAAAGCAACAGCAATCCCTGCCCTCCTGAGCTTATATTCAGGTGTCATTCACAAGTAGGTAAGAACTGTGGGGCTGAGATAAGTGAACAAGGAACTGTACAAGAACAGAAATGACTCTTCTGCTAGGAAGACTCAGAAGGGGTGACTTCTAAACTTAGGCCTCCAAGATGAGGAGGAGCCCACCAGGCAGAAGTGGGGACAGTTACTGTAGACCGGAGAGCACAGGGTGGAGCAGAGAGCTGCAGAAAGTCTGTCCCTAAGCAGCATTTATACCCCAGCTCCAAGACAACTTGAGAAACTCAACACGGCTAGAGTGGCTTAATGAAGATTAAATCACAAGAAAATTTTTTGCATGCAAAGTGATTAAAAAGTATAGTTGTTTTCACAAATATCTTTGAGGTCTGTATTAGTTTTCTTGAAGAGCAAAATTCCTAGGTACAGATCATTCATGCCTCAAGGTAAGTATCATAATCCAAATACAAAAACAGCAATAGAAACTTTTTAAGGTTTAAGTCTTTTTCACAGATAATATCTCAGTCAAGACTAACAAAACCTTCTGATGAAGCACAGCAGTTATCTCCATTTTACAGATATGGAAACTAAAGCTCAAATAAGTTAAGTCATTTACATACTCCCTGCCTAGTAAATGGCTAAGCTAGACCTTAAACTTGGGCTTTTACTGTAAATACTATCCTCTTTTTACTAGACTGGAATTTAGTGCCAATTTAAGGGTTTTTACAAGGTAACAGTGAAGTGCTCTCACAGAGCAATATATTACAAGTGCTATGGTCTTTGGGAGAAATCTATACATATCTACTGTGTGCACTTAGCAGAAAAAGAGAAAGGGCCAGGAGAATAGGGTAGTCAGCAATCAGCAAACACACAAAGTCACGATGTCAGCATAATGATTTCCATAACAAAGCTGCCTTCCCCCTCGAAGATCCAAAAACTCACCCATCCCACCCTTTCAGTTCAGTTCAGTTGCTCAGTAGTGTCCGACTCTTTGCGACCCCATGAACCACAGCACCCCAGGCCTCCCTGTCCATCACCAACTCCTGGAGTCCACCCAAACTCATGTCCATTGAGTCGGTGATGCCATCCAACTATCTCATCCTCTGTTGTCCCCTTCTCCTCCTGCCCTCAATCTTTCCCAGCATCGGGGTCTTTTCAAATGAGTCAGCTCTTCGCATCAGGTGGCCAAAGTATTGGAGTTTCAGCTTCAAAATCAGTCCTACCAATGAACACCCAGGACTGACCTCCTTTAGGATGCACTGGTTGGATCTCCTTGCAGTCCCACCCTTACCCCAACATACCTGGAAGCGTGCTCCCCACTGAAGTGGCTGCTCTAGCGCAATGCTGTGTAATCATGCTGTCACCATGTTTACACAAAAATTCAACAACTGCCTCCAGATCCTAGAACCATCACCACGTCTGGCAGAAGTTAGCAGAAGAATGGAATTATTATAAATTTTGAACAAGTGGAGACAGAAAGGTAAACAAATGAACAGCTAAATAAATAAATTTTAGAAACAGGTTAAATAATGTTAGGAGACTGGAACACAGCACAGGCTAATTCAAACTGTGAAGATAATTAAGAGATAAAATTTGAGAACAGAATAAAAGAGAAAACTGTGGGCAGACTGGTCAATCTGCTGTTACTGCTTAAAAGAAAGTCCATTCTCCATTGCCAGCTGTGTTCTTCAAGGGGGCTCTCAGAACTTGAGACACCCCTTCAGTAGGAAACATGGCCCTAAGCACTAAAATCTCTCACTTGACAAGCAACTCAAAGGACTAGTGTACTGGAGCCGTGTCTCCGGCTCCAAGCTGAAGAGCAGGGATCTGGGACCAAAAGAGGCAAGGCTGTAGAGAGAAGGGGGTATGTGGGCCAGGATTCTCTGCCAGATCCAGGAATCTGCCACCAAAGCTGGTGTCCAAATAGAGTCCAGGGCTGGAAGCCAGGTGGAAAGTCCTAGGTAAGCCCACGTGGAGGGGACTGAGGTCAGAATAAGGCAGGTTGGCAGGCAGAGGACAAGAGAAAACAAAGGTGTGTTCTCACTCCAGGGGTTGGAGGCCATGAATATCAACTAGGAATCTGAGCAACAGAGTTGCTAAGTAAGTGCCAGAAACTAGCTTCCCAAGGGAGAGAGGCATGAAGGAGGGAAGGACTGGGGGTTTGGGGTGGTTAGCAGATGAAAACTCTGCTATATAAAATGTATAAACAGGTCCTCTGTATAGCACAAAGAACTATATTCAATACCCTGTAATAAATCATAATGGAAAAGAAAATGAAAAAGATCGTATATACATATTGTTGTTGCTGCTGTTGTTCAACTGCCCAGTCGTGTCCGACTCTTTGCAACCCTATGGACTGCAGCATGCCAGGCCTCCCTGTCCCTCACCATTTCCGAAGTTTGCCCATGTTCATGTCCATTTCATCAGTGATGCCATCCAGCCATCTCATCCTCTGACACCCTGTTCTCCTTCTGCCCTCAGTCTTTCCCAGCATCAGTGACTTTTCCATTGAGTCGGCTGTTTGCATCAGATGACCAACATTCTGGAACTTCAGCCTCAGTACATATAGATATATGCTACATATATATAGGAGAAGGAAATGGCAACCCACTCCAATATTCTCACCTGGGAAATCCCACGGACAGAGGAGCCTGGCAGGCTATAGTCCATATGGTCGCAAAGAGTCAGCCATGACTCTAAACAACAACAAACAATACATATGTATGCTGCTGCTGCTAAGTCGCTGCAGTCGCGTCGGACTCTGTGCGATCCCAGAGACGGCAGCCCACCAGGCTCCCCCATCCTTGGGATTCTCCAGGCAAGAACACTGGAGTGGGTTGCCATTTCCTTCTCCAATGTATGAAAGTGAAAACTGAAAGTCAAGTCGCTCAGTTGTATCTGACTCCTAGCAACCCCATAGACTGCAGCCTACCAGGCTTCTCCATCCATGGGAATTTCCAGGCAAGAGTACTGGAGTAGGGTCCATTGCCCTCTCCAATACATATGTATAACTGAATCATTTTGCTGTGCAGCAGAAATAAACACAAATCGTAAATCAACTATACTTCAATAAAAAATAAATTACAAAAAAGAAACTAGCTTGTTCCTAAATCCTTCAGAGCCACTGATACTCTCATCACCAGCTCCACCCTCAGCACCATCATAACTGTCACCATTACCAACATCACCCCCACGAGCGCCTCCACCTCCATCACCATCAGCGTCACTACCATCACCTCCACCCAACGCGATCAGTAATCACCATCCTACTGTCACCACCATCACACGACCAGCCACCTTCACCACCATCATCCTGACCCTCACTCCCAACACACCACCATCACCACTGACGTCACCACCCACATCACCACCCACACCATCCTCACCGCCAGCATCACTACCACCGGCCATGTCATCAGTGTGACCATCATCCCTTTAGGACGTCCCCTCCACAAGCACAGAGGGACTGGCAGAGGCTTCACACTGTCAGCCGTCCCCACCAGTCTCTGAACAGGGAAGACAGCAACACTGGATACAAATGATGGCCACTACCCAACTTACAAAGCAGAACAGCTACAGTAGGTTGTGGTTTTAAATAAAATAACTTTCATCCAGGATATACACATATCCTGATGTGAACAGCCACCTCATTGGAAAAGACCCTGACGCTGGGAAAGATTGAAGGCAAAAGAAGACGAGAGCAGCAGAGGATGGATGGCTGGACAACATCACTGACTCAATGGACATGAACTTGGCCAAATTTCAGGAGACAGTGAGGGACAGGGAGGCCTGGTGTGCCGCAGTTCATGGGGTCACAAAGAGGTGGACACAACTTAGGGACTGACAACAACACACGTATATCAGCTCACTTCTTAAAATCCTCACAACACCCTAGGAAGCAGGCATGGCCATCCCCATTTTATGAGTGAGAAAGATGAACCTCGAGGATGGTAGTACTCGGCCAAGGTCACACAGGTAGAAAGTGACAGAGCTGGGTCACACCTCCACCCACTGCTTCCACGAGCAGTGCCGCTGGGTCACCTCTCTAAAGAAAGTGAAGACCGAGCTGAGTCCTCAAGGGGCTCTCTGGCTGTGGGAGAGGCCTACAAACATATCATTTCCAAACAAGGTAAGAAATGCTCTGACTGCACCAAGGGAGGAAGAAACTAAATTCTTCCTGGGGGTGAGGGAGAAGGCCTTCTGGAGGATGTGGCATTTAGGCAAGCAGGGAGAAAAGGAGTGGGAGTTCACCACGGGAGAGCATTCCAGGTGGAGACCCAGCACACGCGAGGGACACACGCCGTGCTGACTTACTCCGAGGGCTCTGCTGTTCCCACATCTGACCTCTGGCCGGACAGAGCCTCATCTCAGATCCAGTCCAACTGCCAGCCTTGTCTCTTCACACTCACCCAGCCACACACACAGACCCCTGTCTCAGCCTGTCCTCACTCTGGCTCAAAACCCAGAGTCCAGCATATCCAGCCACCTCCCAAGAGAGCCTGGGATAAAAGAATCTGGTGGGCAGGAACTCAGGTGTCCAGGACAGGGCACCAGGCGTCAGCCCAAAGCATCAGCCACAAGGAGAATGAAAGCTGAGGCCCCGTGCTGGTCAGTCAGAACTAATCAAGAGGCTTCTTTAGATGCCCTCTCTTTGCGCAGACACTGTCCTGAAGCAAATCCCTGATGGAGTGTCCCGATGAAACAAGTATGACAGCAAAGCAACTGCTTATCTGCAGGTCACCGAGCAACAGCTGGCATCCCTGATACCAGGCCACACAAGTCAGTGCTCAGGGTACACATTTTGTCACGGGGTCTTTTGGGGAAAGCAGATTAGGAAGGGAATTGCTCAAAGCTAGGCGTGCCATGGTAGGGACCAAGGTTGGATGTGACCACAACTGCTTTAACTTTTTTCCAGGCCAAAAACATTGCAGCTGTGTCTCTGGACTTGAAACCATGGGTCCACACATCCATCTGTGTGTGCGTGTCTGTTTTCTTTTTTTAAGCTTTATTTGTTTATTTAGCTGAGCGCGTCTTTGTTGCTGCCCATGGGCTTTTCTCTAGCCGCAGCGAGAGAGGGCTGTTCTCTGATTGCAGTGCGCAGGCTTCTCACTGCGGCGGCATCTCTTATTGCAGAGCACGGCTCTCTGCCCACTGGCTTCAGCGGTTGCAGCTCGTGGGCTCGCTAGGTGTGGCTCTCGGGCTCTAGAGCCCTGGCTCAGTAGCTGTGACATGGGCTTCGTGGCTCCATGGCATGTAGGATCTTCCCGGACCAGGGATCACACCAGTGTCCCCTGCGTTGCAAGACGGATTCTTAACCACTGGACCACTAGGGAAATCCCAGCTGTGTGTTTTTTAGTAAATCCCAAACTACCTTTTCTGAGTAGACTGATTCCTGGACCACTCCCTAAGCCTTCTCTTTGGAACCATGTTCTTCTCAGAGACCTCAGCTCTTAAAAGAAAACATCAAGTCTATCCTTAGCGCTACTTCTCCCTTAACTGACAACAGGGACTCAGTGCTACTCAGATTCTCACCCAGCTACTGAATCACTGTCATTCTACTCACGCACCACTCAGTTTTATGAAGCACTTATTATGTGCCAGATGCTTCCTCTGTTCATGGGAATGTGCAATGACAAGGATATGCCAGTTCCCTGCCTTTTTTGGAGCTTCTATTTCAGCAAAGATTGACAGGAATGAATAAGGTGAAAGAAAATGACACTTAAAAGGTGATTTCTGTTAGTAAAAGGAAGTGACAGCAGGTAAGCATGGAAGGAGGGGTGAGGGGAGCTGTCTCATAAGGCTCCCAGAGGAGGTCTCTCTAAGAAAATGATGTTCGGGCTGAGATGGGAAGAATGCGAAGGAGCCAGCCATGTAAAGAGGGCGGGGAGGAGCACACTCCTGGACAAGAAAGCAGAAGTGCAAAGGCCCAGAAACAGGATTAATCTGGCCTTATCAAAGTATACAGAGCCAGCCAGGAATGGGGGGAGGGGCGGGAGGGCAGACTAGCAAGCCGGAGAGCTGAAGATGAAATAAGAGAGTGTGTCAGGAGTCAGATCACTAAAGAGCCTTATAGACAACAATAAGGACTTCAGATTATACTTTAACACAACTGGAATCCATTGGAGGGTTTAAAACAGGGGAATGGCATGATCTGATTTCCTTTTTAAAAAGAAAGATTTAAACAACTTCCGGAAGTTGTGTGGAGAATGGATCTGGTGATGAATGGAAGTGGGGGAACTAAGTAGACCACATGAAATGAGGCTGGCTCAAACTAGGAACTAGCGTGATGGCAGGAAAGATGCAGAGACGTGGATGGACTTGAGAGGGCTTTTGAGACAGAAGTGACTAGAAGAATATTTGGGGATGATCGTCTTCAGAATATGCATCAGTGATTTTTATGAATCGTTTTAGATGCCTCTAGAACTGCTGCAGGGGCATGAGGAGAGAATGGTCCAGATACAAGCGCCCCTATCAATCAAAGCATCTCCAAATATGCTGACTGCCAAAAATGACAACTGCAAGTTCCTTAGGAAAAAAAGGATTTTTTTATGGTAAAACCAAACTTGGAAAACCACTATTGTGATAAGACAGAGTCTGCTTAGCTGTCCCCAATATCCTTTCTCTCTATTTTTCCAGAAATAGAGCTGTCACAATTTTTAGCCCTCACACAGCTACTCAGCTAGAGATCACATTTCTCAGCATCCTTTGAAGCTAGGTGTGGCCTCAAGACAAAGTTCAGGCCAATGAGTTGTGAGCAAAAGAAGTGTTTAACTTCTAGGTCACTCCCTTAAAACTGAAGGTACTTATTCTCTTATTTCCCTTTTGATCTGTCTAGGAAATGGTGAAAAAGGTAGCAGCGGTGGAATCTGAATGCTGAGAATCGCGGAGCTGACCCACCAGCCTGGGTTCTTGGACCCTGATCTCTTGGAAGAGAGCTCTCTATCCGTCTGAATGGCCCACCAAACTCTGGACTCATAATTGACAAATAAATACACATGACATCTTTTGACTTCAGAGTTAGAGCAGTTCAGCGTATACCCAGGCAGGTTTGACAGCCAGTATATGATCCACCATGTATCTCATTCCCTCTTCTGCAGTAAACACAAATATTCCAGATAGTGGCTGCTTCACTGGTGTGAGAACAACTGTGAGCAAACCCTCAGATAACCCAGGAGACAGACAAAGGTAAGTGAAGAATAAGCCTTTGCTGTTGGAGCTGTTGTTGTTCAGGGAAAGTTTTATTACAGCAGCATCATCTAACCTATTCTTACTAACACATTCTGGTTGAAAACAATCGCTCTAAAATCTTACCTGGATTACATGAGTCAGAAAACCATATCCATCAGGTGAGGAGATTTGAAAAATACTGATGCCTGAGTACTATACCCAGAAATCCTGATTTAATGAGGCTGGAGTGCAGCCTAGCATGGGGATTTTTATAAACTTCCTTGGTGATTCTAATATGCAGCCAAGGTTGAGAATTACAGACATCTTGTGGGTGATACAGCAATAGCTCCACATAAATGCTTTTATTGAACTGGACTCCAGCAAGATGAGGGACATTATATAGCGAAGGATGTTATTTAAAAAAAAAGACTCTAGAATCATGATAAGGTGTCATCACAGCAGAGTGTAACTTACTGTCTTACATAGTCTCAACTCCATGAGCAATTTCTCCTAGTCTCAGAGTGGGAAGTATTTGTGCTTCTCCTAAACAAAAAATTTGCTTTTGCCCTTGGACACTGTAAATCCTGTAAATGACCTTGCTTTCCTCTCTGAGTAGGTCCTAGGAAGTTCAAACTGGAGGCCCCCAACTAACAAGTGACTCAGATTTCACTGGCATACTGTTTTAGCCTTGATCTTCGCTTCAGTTCATTTTCTTCACTTGTGATATCATACAAGCTAACTTAAGTCATTTCCAGAACAAGCCAGGATATAGATATATTTTTAAAATAATAAATAAGGAGCATATGCCACTAACTGGAAAGGGGACAAAAAGGAAAACAATCAAGTGCAGCAGCTTACCTGACTCAATTACATGAAGTTCTATAAAAATATCCAGCAAAGTCTATTTATTAAATAGAGTTACTTAAACACAGAAATTCCTGCCTTGTGTATTGGAATATGGGGAGCCATGCTGAACCACAGACGCTCAATACTCTTCCTCTGTGAAAGGAGGAATAAGCAGGAAGATGGGTATTGAAGCTCCTAATGCAGTGTTTTCAAATGCTAAGAATCAATCTTGTGGTTCCACTCACCTTCAGCAAAATTTCCATATGACAGCTTCTGTTAGTCTTTATTATAGATTTAAAGCCCCATTAGCAAGCCGTGCTCTTCCTGGTGGCTGTAATTATGGTAATAACAGGAGCTACACTACTCCTCCGTGGACTTCCTCTTAATAGCTTCCAGGACGCCCATCTTCGAACCATCTCATCACATTTCACAAATGTCTCATTCTTGACAACCCTACACTTAAAAGGTGATTTCTGTTAGTAAAAGGAAGTGACAGCAGGTAAGCATGGAAGGAGGGGTGAGGGGAGCTGTCTCATAAGGCTCCCAGAGGAGGTCTCTCTAAGAAAATGATGTTCGGGCTGAGATGGGAAGAATGCGAAGGAGCCAGCCATGTAAAGAGGGCGGGGAGGAGCACACTCCTGGACAAGAAAGCAGAAGTGCAAAGGCCCAGAAACAGGATTAATCTGGCCTTATCAAAGTATACAGAGCCAGCCAGGAATGGGGGGAGGGGCGGGAGGGCAGACTAGCAAGCCGGAGAGCTGAAGATGAAATAAGAGAGTGTGTCAGGAGTCAGATCACTAAAGAGCCTTATAGACAACAATAAGGACTTCAGATTATACTTTAACACAACTGGAATCCATTGGAGGGTTTAAAACAGGGGAATGGCATGATCTGATTTCCTTTTTTAAAAAGAAAGATTTAAACAACTTCCGGAAGTTGTGTGGAGAATGGATCTGGTGATGAATGGAAGTGGGGGAACTAAGTAGACCACATGAAATGAGGCTGGCTCAAACTAGGAACTAGCGTGATGGCAGGAAAGATGCAGAGACGTGGATGGACTTGAGAGGGCTTTTGAGACAGAAGTGACTAGAAGAATATTTGGGGATGATCGTCTTCAGAATATGCATCAGTGATTTTTATGAATCGTTTTAGATGCCTCTAGAACTGCTGCAGGGGCATGAGGAGAGAATGGTCCAGATACAAGCGCCCCTATCAATCAAAGCATCTCCAAATATGCTGACTGCCAAAAATGACAACTGCAAGTTCCTTAGGAAAAAAAGGATTTTTTTATGGTAAAACCAAACTTGGAAAACCACTATTGTGATAAGACAGAGTCTGCTTAGCTGTCCCCAATATCCTTTCTCTCTATTTTTCCAGAAATAGAGCTGTCACAATTTTTAGCCCTCACACAGCTACTCAGCTAGAGATCACATTTCTCAGCATCCTTTGAAGCTAGGTGTGGCCTCAAGACAAAGTTCAGGCCAATGAGTTGTGAGCAAAAGAAGTGTTTAACTTCTAGGTCACTCCCTTAAAACTGAAGGTACTTATTCTCTTATTTCCCTTTTGATCTGTCTAGGAAATGGTGAAAAAGGTAGCAGCGGTGGAATCTGAATGCTGAGAATGGCGGAGCTGACCCACCAGCCTGGGTTCTTGGACCCTGATCTCTTGGAAGAGAGCCCTCTATCCGTCTGAATGGCCCACCAAACTCTGGACTCATAATTGACAAATAAATACACATGACATCTTTTGACTTCAGAGTTAGAGCAGTTCAGCGTATACCCAGGCAGGTTTGACAGCCAGTATATGATCCACCATGTATCTCATTCCCTCTTCTGCAGTAAACACAAATATTCCAGATAGTGGCTGCTTCACTGGTGTGAGAACAACTGTGAGCAAACCCTCAGATAACCCAGGAGACAGACAGAAGGTAAGTGAAGAATAAGCCTTTGCTGTTGGAGCTGTTGTTGTTCAGGGAAAGTTTTATTACAGCAGCATCATCTAACCTATTCTTACTAACACATTCTGGTTGAAAACAATCGCTCTAAAATCTTACCTGGATTACATGAGTCAGAAAACCATATCCATCAGGTGAGGAGATTTGAAAAATACTGATGCCTGAGTACTATACCCAGAAATCCTGATTTAATGAGGCTGGAGTGCAGCCTAGCATGGGGATTTTTATAAACTTCCTTGGTGATTCTAATATGCAGCCAAGGTTGAGAATTACAGACATCTTGTGGGTGATACAGCAATAGCTCCACATAAATGCTTTTATTGAACTGGACTCCAGCAAGATGAGGGACATTATATAGCGAAGGATGTTATTTAAAAAAAAAGACTCTAGAATCATGATAAGGTGTCATCACAGCAGAGTGTAACTTACTGTCTTACATAGTCTCAACTCCATGAGCAATTTCTCCTAGTCTCAGAGTGGGAAGTATTTGTGCTTCTCCTAAACAAAAAATTTGCTTTTGCCCTTGGACACTGTAAATCCTGTAAATGACCTTGCTTTCCTCTCTGAGTAGGTCCTAGGAAGTTCAAACTGGAGGCCCCCAACTAACAAGTGACTCAGATTTCACTGGCATACTGTTTTAGCCTTGATCTTTGCTTCAGTTCATTTTCTTCACTTGTGATATCATACAAGCTAACTTAAGTCATTTCCAGAACAAGCCAGGATATAGATATATTTTTAAAATAATAAATAAGGAGCATATGCCACTAACTGGAAAGGGGACAAAAAGGAAAACAATCAAGTGCAGCAGCTTACCTGACTCAATTACATGAAGTTCTATAAAAATATCCAGCAAAGTCTATTTATTAAATAGAGTTACTTAAACACAGAAATTCCTGCCTTGTGTATTGGAATATGGGGAGCCATGCTGAACCACAGACGCTCAATACTCTTCCTCTGTGAAAGGAGGAATAAGCAGGAAGATGGGTATTGAAAGCTCCTAATGCAGTGTTTTCAAATGCTAAGAATCAATCTTGTGGTTCCACTCACCTTCAGCAAAATTTCCATATGACAGCTTCTGTTAGTCTTTATTATAGATTTAGAGCCCCATTAGCAAGCCGTGCTCTTCCTGGTGGCTGTAATTATGGTAATAACAGGAGCTACACTACTCCTCCGTGGACTTCCTCTTAATAGCTTCCAGGACGCCCATCTTCGAACCATCTCATCACATTTCACAAATGTCTCATTCTTGACAACCCACTCTATTTGCTGAAGATCCTCTCAGGCTGGATGCATATGCCTGAAAGAGTTATAAATTCCAACTCCATCCAAAATTATCTTTCCTCTTGTCTCTCCACATCATCTCTTTGCTACATTCTACAAAGAATGTCTTCATCCAATACTTTCAAATAAAATATGTTATAGAATGACTCCATGTTTTACAAGTTTGTCTCAGCAGCAAAGTGTCATTGGACTTCTACAAAAGCTACAGAATATAGTGTTTTCTACCAAGATTCATGAAATGACAACACACATGTGCAGACCCAGGCACAAAGCTCTGTAATACTAGAGCTTGAGATCCCCAGTCCCCCAACTCAGCCTTCATTTTACAGACAGGAAAACTGAGGCCTTGAGAAATATTAATTCAGGTAGTCGCTCTGTATTAATACTTGGATGGTGTCCCATAAATTCACTGTTTAGTCAGTTATTTGAAATTTGGTACATTTTTTTTATTAACAAACAATGTTACAACAGAACATTAGATTCTACAAAATTACAATTAGGATGGATGGTGATGATGATAATACAATCATGTGAATGTGCTTAATATCACTGAACTGTACACTGAAAAATGGTGATGATGGTAAATTTTGTTAATGTATTAAACACAATTTTTTAAAAGATTCTTATTTAACCCACTAAGTGGATGAAATGTGGTACAAAGAGAAGAAGGAAGAGAAGCAAGAAATCCCACCACCTTTCCTGCGTCCACCTGAGAGTCCCTTCTTGAGTAAGTCTGATTAATCACATCTGCAATGTCCATTTTCCCCTTCATCTACCACTAGCTCCCAAATTCCCTTAGGGACCTGCTCCTCTCCACTCTCAGCCTTGGCGGGGCTGACCCCAGTCTCATCTCCAGCAGTGGTCATATGCTGACTGGCTAGTCCCCTGGCCACAGCACTGGTTACGAGCCATTTTAGGCCAAGAAGATCTGAGAAGTGTGCGTGCATACAGTATCATGTTTCAGAGGGTGAGTGGTATCTCCCAAAACAAGCAAACAAAACTTTCGCCTCTTTGCTGAAGCTACTGTAAGAGAGGCCAGCTCGTCCTCTAAACAGGAGCGACGGGAAACCTGGGATGACTGTAGCCACTGCTGCCACCACGGCAGATGTCAAACCAAGGCTTGAGCCAGCACGCAGAACTGAGCGCAGCAGAGCACGCGGTGCGGAAAGAGCTTCAGAGAAAGGGAGCAGAAGGCCTGATGAAGCCGTGAGCTCCTGGAACAAGCTGCACCTGAAGCTGGCACGACTACCCCTGAACCTTTCACTGGCATAAGCCAATAATTCTACCTTTCACCTTAGCCAATCGCACTGAGTTTCTGTTTCTTGCAACTGAAAGATTCCTAACAGATACAGATCCAGAACAAAGTTTGAAACAGACGAAGTGTGATCTTCATTCACTTATCTTTCTGAAACCATCTCCCACCCACCAGCCACTGTTTTTCTCTCTAGGCACCAAATGCCCTACTTCTGTCCCAAGGTCTCTTCTGATACCCAATCCAGGCCTGTACTAACTACCAAAATGCTTTAGACCCCAGTATAACCTTCTTCTTTCCTCTTATTTTTCCTATTCCACACCCCCATTCAAATTCATAAGACAGAACATAAAGAAAAATACAAAAATCATTATGCATATATCAGATATGCGTGTGTTGATAAGACGAATAGGAGATTCAAAGTCTGTCTCTGTTTACATCAATATGTGCAGGTCAATACATATGCCTGGGTGGGAGTGTCACTGTTAGAAGCAAGTTTTGTGTGCAGCCCTGGAGCAGAGGCAGATTGACACCTGTTTCCCAGTGTAACCTACAAAAGGAGAGATGCTGGCTGAAAGCACAAAGCTGGACATGTGAGATGCAGGGCACAGCAAGTGTCACTTCAGGGCCCAGGGTTCAGAGTGGGACCCAGGGATGAGGAAATTTGGAACACAGCTTGTCCAGAGAAGCTGAAGAGTATAGTGCTATTTGTCACCTTTGAGATTTTGCCCGAGAAGCAGCATCTTACTAAGAAGGAGGCAGGGTCCTCACAGATAAGCAACCTCCAGCAGGAGGAATCTCCTTCAAAGGCTTGTGGCAGCCAAGGTCAATCAGGGATAGACCTCTGTGCACCCCCTGGTCTCAGAAATAATGGGCAGGCTATTAGAAGGCAAGGTGTTACAGTCCTCTGTCTACAGGTAGGCAAGGTGAAAAAGCAAAAGGGAAATGACTAATGTCTCTACATCAAGACTTCCTCTCCCAGCTGCTCTACCTTCTTGCCCCACGCGATTAGGTAGCGACAATGTCCACATTGACCCACAGGCTGGTGGGGCATGGGGACCTCGTTTACACAGAAGAGAATTTAATATGGAAAGTCAAAACAGAGGATCAGGGAGTGCCTGAGAAGGAGACCCAGAGCGGTATCACAGAGCTTCATGGAGGAGAAGGTTCTAGAGGGGTCTGACAGACGGCAAGATCATCATCAAGTGGAAACAGGGAGACCTCATTCCAGGAGAAGGATGGCACGACTGAGGGGGTGAGGGGACGAGAGCAGAGACTGTGCTGAGTCTGGGCAGGTGTGCTCGGAGTAAAGGGAGGACACGGGTGGGAAAGGACACACAGCTCCAGGGAGACTGGGATCTTTGTGTGGAGCCGTCTGCCTTGCTGGGTAACAGGATGAAACGCACTTACCTGCAGGCAGTAAGTCAAACCATGATCACGATCACGGGACGATGATGACAGTCCCTGAAGACTCCTGGGAAGGTTCACAATTTTAAAATAGACTGCTCGTTAACCCAAATTATCTAGAAACTGATCGGATCTCAGACAGCGGAAGAGGAAAACAGGTGCCCTGGGCCAGAGCCCCAGTCTATTCCCATCCTCCTTCCCAAACCCCGCCTGGGGTCCACAGCGGCCCCCGGTTCTGCTCAGCTGGGGTCCCCACTGCACGGTGATGCGCTCTAGGGCACGTTTCCTGCTGCTGCTGCTGCTGCTGCTTCAAATAAGGCCACAGTTGTATTTGGAGGCCTGGACAATGGTGGACATTTTTAGTGTATTTCAAAGTAGGTTATATTAAGTTTTACCTGGTCTGCACTTTTAAAATAACCTGCCACATTCTTTTAAAAAACAGCTCTAGTGAATGGACTTAGGTCACTGAATTATGCCTTTAAAAGTGGTTACAATGGTAAAGTTATGTGTATTTTTCCACAATAAAAATATAAACATAATATTTTTAAAAAACACCAATGTCTTTTTTTTTTACAATTAACCCTTTTTATTCTTTCTATGGAGAAATACTAAACAGAATACTTGGAAATATGAAACTTGCATTTTTATCAGGTGAGTTTAAACTCTGAGCATTTCTACTAATGTACAAAAAAACAGTAACAATAATAATACCCATGGTACACATTACTCTTACAATGTAAACTTGACAATTTTCTAAAAGATATTTTATTTAATCTTCATTTTACATGATCAAAAGAAGTATTCATAGTAAAGTAACTGCATAAGACACCCAAATGAAAAACTGAGTCTTCCCTAACCAGAAGGTCTTCCTACAATACTGGAGACCAAAAGATTAAAAAAAAAAAATCCCCCAATCGAAATCACCCCTCAAGCTCTCTGAAATTAGCAGAGAATGTTTCCAGCTGACCTATTTCTCTCCCACACGACTGTGTTGATAATTGACTTTTGTCCCCCAGGGAAGTGCTCAAATATAATTGAGCAGCACCTGCCACACAGAAAGTAGAGTTTTATACACCCAATAATCCCCATAAATATTATACTTAGCTTGGGACTCAAGCACTCTGCTTTATCATTAATTGCGTCTCTCACGGAAGAAATATAATTTACCAGAGCTGAGTTATTATGAACACGTAGATAAAATAAAAGAAGTATTTTGAATTATAAGATATAAGGCATTTCTATTACTAAAAATTATTGAAGATGATGGCAATGCCCACTTACATTGCTCAGACACTTTTCTTTAGTCCTGTCGATCTCGTTCTATTACATAAATCCCTTCTATAGGTGGGAGTTACTCAGTTTTGTTTAATCCTGATGACAAGAAGGCCAAGGTCAGGGATATGATTTTCATGCAGGTCAAACAGTTTTACCCCTGCCCCACAAGTTCAGCTTTATAACCTGACACTGCAGCCTAAAATGAACCAAATCATTCACCCCATTTACCACCACAACTTAAAATGCTGTCTGGATCTAGGAGTAAGAAAAGGCAAGTCCCTTTCCACAGGCAAGCAAATGTTTGCACATTTAGACCAGCAGCTATAACTGGAAAACCTTCAGGCTGGTGTTGAGAATATGTTAATGAAATAATCCAAAACCAGTCCCAAAAGATCACATATTACTGTATGATTCCAGTTACACGAATGTAACCTGGAATGAAATGTTCAAAACAGGCAAATCTATAGACTCAGAGATTAGTGACTGCCCAGGGCTAGAGGTGGGTTCCTTGGTGGCTCAGTGGTAAACAATCTGCCACCAATGCAGGAGACACGGGCTTGATCCCTGGGTTAGCAAGATCCCCTGGAGGAGGAGATGGCAACCCACTCCAGTATTCTTGCCTGGAGAAT
Source organism: Madoqua kirkii (assembly GCA_006408675.1). Lineage (NCBI taxonomy): Eukaryota > Metazoa > Chordata > Mammalia > Artiodactyla > Bovidae > Madoqua > Madoqua kirkii. The sequence continues at coordinate 47,574 of SJYC01042814.1, forward strand.
CCCCATGGACAGAGAAGCCTGATGGGTTACAGTCCATGGGCTCACTAAAGAGTCAGACATGACTTAGCAACTAAACACCACCACAAAGAGCTGGGGCTGGGGGTAGAAAGGAGGTTGGAGAATGATAGCTGATGGGTGCAAGATTTGATTCCAGGGTGATGAAAATGTTCTAAAATTAGATTATGGTGATAACAGAATATAGCCTTTGAATTCCTGAAAGATTACTTCCTTCTTTCTGTTCTACATACACACACACACACACACACACACACACACACACACACACAAAGAGACCAAATAATTAAGCCATGACCACAAAGCACTCCAACCTTAACAGTGAGGGTTTTATAATCAGCCTTTGAGTTATCCTAGCACTGGGCCACTGGAGAATGAAGTGGGACAGGATAATAAACTCATCTATATGAGTTATTATGCATTTCCATTACTGCTGGTCCTTCCTGCATTAAAGAAGAAATTGCAAAAAAATTTTCCCTAGGAGTTAAAAAAGAATGTCATAATATTCAGACACAGTGAACAGTACAAAAGTTTACCATTTCTAGTAATTCTGACAACCTAGAAAAAAAATGCAGATTCTTTTCAAGTCTGTTTACAAAATATTTCATCTCAAAACAAAACTACTGCTCCAGCAATTTAAATGCAGCCCCAGAGAAAGACACCTCCACCAACAGAAAAGAACATAAAATGAGAAATAAAATAGGCACACTCTGTCTTCCAAGTGATTACAGGGAAATGATCAGAAAGATTTAGTGAGTGTCCCTCATTTTTACAGCCCCACCTAACACTTTCAGTACATAAAGCAACATGCTTTACACCATCCCTTCTGATTCAAGTAATTACCTCTGCTCTGTTTATGGGTGTCATAAGGACAGAGTAAAGAAAGTAGGAAAGTTTACAGAGGCACATGTTGTTCTAGTTAAAATGAAAACCATCTTCAAGGAATTTCAAAGCACCGTCTATATCAAGCCAGGTGCTGGTAATTCATCAGCCTTCTCGCTTTCTGAATGCAGGCTGCAGAAGCACACAGCTTGTCATTACTGTTACTTGAAAGCAGTAAAACCATTCCCTTAAAATTGGATCTATAATTTAGCCTCTTCATGAATTCAGGCTTCTAGCTCTAGCCCTCTCCCTCTTCCTGCCTGAGTTCACATAGTTAAATCCATGTAAAATTCCTGATGCGTAGTCTGTAGACAAGTTCATAACTTAGACTCTTCAAGAACGAAGAGTGCTTCTTGTACGTTTTCCTGGCTCAGGAAGAAAGAGGGCACGAAACTGTGTGAACGCAGGACCACACCCACCTCTTACATGAGCATGAGGCTTTATGGGGGTGTTTGGGGGATAACAGCCTAGCTCGTCTTATCAACTTGGTGGGTTCAAATCTGCAGAGGTGTTATCTAGAGAATGTGTGATGTGTGATCGGGGACGGTAAGGAAGTGTTCTGCACGGCTCGCAAAGGAAATACTAGTGCCATACCTGGGCTCAAAAGAAGTAAACGCCGTCCAGGGGCTCTGCCTGCAGAGACAGGGACTCAGAAGATTCTCTCTCTCACACACACTCCTGCTGAGAAGGGCGAGCAGGCAGTGAGGTGGTGCTGTATTAGGACGCACTCTGCCGTGACCCAGCATGGGATGGGGCTGACTGTCCGGTTCCCACCAGTCTGGGTCATTTCCTGGGGTTCAGTGAAACTGAGTGAGGTACAAGCCCAGTCACCCTGGTTCAGGCTTGTGCTTCCTTCTGAGTCCAAGCCACAGAAAGCAGACCAAGAAAGGGCCAAACTCGAAGGACAATGATGACCTTGGACAAGGTTACAACCTAAACCAAAAATGATGGGTCAGAACTCGATGTGCTGGGCCCAGCTGAACCCACTGAGTTGGCAGACTCATCAGGGACCAAGAGACTGATTTCTGCAACCAGGTCTATAACATGGTTGAACAAAACTACATTCTTTTCCACGCTGCCCTTGCGTTTTTCCTTGATGAAGGAATCGTCTCTGCCCCTTGATTCCCAGGGACGACGTTGTCTAAGACAGCATGTGGAATAATTACAGGGAGAGAGTCACAGTGAAGCCAAGGTCATTTTCACTGTAAGTTTCCATGCAGCATCCTATAATTTTCTAGAAGGATTAAAATGTGAATCAGAATTTATGTAAGCTTCAATAAAATCTTATGAACCTAAACTGAAGGGTAAATAGTTCTTGATTCTACAAAAATGAGATTTAGGGAGCTCAGTGTGTCAAGAACAGAAACTCGGAGAAAAGCAAACTTAACTGGAGAAAAGCAAGCTTAACTGGTTAGCTGTCCAATAATTAGATTTCTCAATCAGAAGCTTCGTAAATTCAGTTCCATTTATTCAAGCCCAGGAGCCAGAATGAAGCACTGTTTGCCACCAGAGGCAGAGTTCTTTTTTGCTCTATGAGGTCTCAATTTCAGAAGGTGCATTCCAAATAAAATTCAGAAAGGAAAGAGGTATAAACTTTTCCTCAAAGTTCCCTGTCACTGGATTATACCGTTTAGCAAGGACGGTCTACTTACAGTGCAAGGAAAAACTTCTGACTTGGCTGGTGAAAATGATTCACTGGCATCTTCCATGAGGTTAAAATATAATAATGGTTGCGCCAGTCCTGTCCTGTTTTGCTCAGAGTCATCCTCTCCTTTTTCTGCTCTGCTTTCTGTCTTGGGGGTGGGGGGGGGCACAGCCTGCAGGCAGTTTCTCAGTCCCTTATGTCAGCTGGTGTCCAGCCCAGCCAGTGACACACTGGGCAGAGGAGGAGCGGGGAGCAGAAGAAATGAAGAAGCCAGAGTGTTTCTCCCCACTTTCTCCGTCTCAGACGGCTTCTCTGGCTGTATCCCCTCCGTGTCTCTTGCTCATGTGAACAGTACCCCAGCAGTTCCAGCATCCACCAGGTGATTCTGGCCCCTGGGTTCCAATGCAGCCTCCTCCCCTTGTCCTTCTAGCCTGGAGGTGAGAGTGGCTTCTGGATGTTGTTAACCTCTAAGTTTAGCTTCTAAGCTCTTGCCTCACCTGTTCAATCCTGTCTCTAACTTTCAAGTCTTTGAGTTTTGTTTTGTTTTCTGGTTAGACTGGCTACTAAAATGACTAGAATGTTAGTAAGTAAAGAAACTAACAAAACTTCATGAACCATAAACCATGCAAACAAAAATTCCATCCCATGATAAAACCAGGAAAAACTAGAGTCTCCAGAATCTCCAGGGGTTGCTTTGCTCTTCATAGTAACCATATAAACTAGGAATATTTCTAGGATCTAAGAGGAGTAAGTTTTTTCATGTGTCCATATCCACACGTGTTTGTGTGCCTGGCTTGATTATTCAGGGATGAAGTGTACTGTGGTGGGGAAACTATAGAATCTGAGCTGGGGTCTCCTTCTCAGTTCTGCTACTATCTATTGGTGTGACCTTGGTTAAGGCCTTATCTCCTCTGGTCTATATTTCATTCATCTGAAAATGGGGAATCAAAGTACTTTCCCTCCACAATCTCGTCCTGTTCTAAAATTCTGTGATTCTAAGCTTATGGATAAATTTTGCACATATGCATGACTTCAAGCATATGATTATTCTTAGAGCTATGAACAAAGCATATACCTTCTGTTGATGAATTTGCATTTCATCAGAGAAATGTGTCTATAACCGGTGCTCAAATTAGAACCCAAAGAATATTTTTGCCATCTTGCTTTATTATAGTATCAACTTAGTATCTGAATGTGTTTTAGATCTCTACATATAATGTGGGTTCACTGAATCATTGTAATGATCATCTGATTAGCATATCTAAAAAAAACACAGAAGGAAACTTGCTTGAAAGTAGATTGTCCCAAAGATGGCTGCAACAATATCTTCCATTCTATCTGCTCCTTTGTAAGGTGATCTTGCTGCACCCCATCAAAAGAGAGTTTATTTTCCTTCCCTTTGAAACCGGCTGTTTCTTTGATTTGTTTTTACTTAGCAATTGTAACAGAAGTGAAATCATGAAGCTTTTGATATCAACTGTGAAGTCTACCGGAGAAGGCAATGGCACCCTGCTCCAGTACTCTTGCCTGGAAAATCCCATGGGTGGAGGAGCCTGGTGGGCTACAGTCCGTGGGGTTGCTAAGAGTGGGACATGACTGAGCGACTTCACTTTCACTTTTCACTTTCATGCATTGGAGAACGAAATGGCAACCCACTCCAGTGTTCTTGCCTGGAGAATCCTAGGGACGAGGGAGCCTGGTGGGCTGCCATCTATGGGGTCGCACAGAGTCAGACACGACTGAAGTGACTTAGCAGCAGCAGCAGCCATAATAGCTATGTAGTAATGTAGCCATGTAGCCATGTAGACTTCATGCTCCTGCTGCTGCTGCTGCTAAGTCACTTCGGTCGTATCTGACTCTGTGCGACCCCATAGATGGCAGACCACCAGGCTGCCCTGTCCCTGGGATTCTCCCAGCAGGAACACTGGAGTGGGTTGTCATTTCCTTCTCCAATGCATGAAAGTGAAAAGTGAAAGTGAAGTCGCACAGTTGTATCCGACTCTTAGCGACCCCACGGACTGTAGCCCACCAGGCTCCTCCACCCATGGGATTTTCCAGGCAAGAGTACTGGAGTGGGGTGCCATTGCCTTCTCCAGGAACTATGGCTACAGGGCTACATAGCTACTATGAAGTCTACAGTCTACAGAGCTACACGGGCTTCCCTCCTAACTAAGTCAGTAAAGAATCTACCTGCAATGCAGGAGACCCGGGTTTGATCCCTGGGTTGGGAAAATCCTCTTGAGAAGAAAATGGCAACCCACTCCAGTATTCTTGCCTGGAGAATCCTATGGACAGAGGAGCCTGGCGGGCTACAGTCCATGCGATTACAAGAGTTGGACACAACTGAGTGTCTAAACTACCATCATGAAGTCTACAGCTTCAGCCTTTACTTCTTGGGATGCTCCTGCTTAGAACCCAGATACCGTGTTGTGAAGAAACTCAAGCAACCACGCTGACAGGTTCAGGTGGACGGAAAGTGAACCTCTGCCAAAAACTCCACTTGAGTTCTCAGCCAGCAGCCAGCACCAACCACCAACCACACATGTAAAGATACTTCAGACCGTTCAGCCTTCTCAGTACCCAGATAACATCACACAAAGAAGAAGAGTGTCTGCTTAGTACACAGAAAAAAAATTTTTTTAATGTTTTTTTTAAGTTACTAAATTTGGGATAGCAGTTAGGAGGCAATTTCTCCTCTATTAAATAAAGAGGAGTTTAATATTGGAGCAGAACCTCATGCCTAAAATATATCAAGATAGTCTTCCATCATTCCATCCACCCCTTTGTTCTTTCAAATCAGAGAAATCTGTCTATAAGCAGTGCTTCTTTCAAATATTTATTGAACACCTACTGTGCTAAATGCTGAGGAGGAAAATGGAGACCAAATGCAGACATGTCCCTGCCCCAGTGGAATCTGCTATCTGGATGGGGAAACAGACATTAATAAAACATGTAAAGACGTGTTAAATAGGTAAATGTTACATAAACAGCGATGGTACTATTGCGCACTAGCACAGTGCACTCTGGGTGCTTGGTTAAGGAACTGCCCTTGTTAAGGAGATTAGAAAAAAGAAGTGAAAACTAAGGTTTCAAGGAAGGTTTCAAGGAAGATTAAAAAATAAGGAAGGTTTCAAGGAAGATTAAAAAATCAGCTAGGCAGAGGGGAGAGCCTCCACACAGAGAACTTCACATGTGCATAGGGCCTGTGGCACGAGGGAGAGTGGCATGTTCAAGATCTGTTTCCAGAACTAAGATCGTGGCCTAGGATGAGGCTGGAAGCTGGTAGATCCAGGTCTTCTAAGACTCTGCAGTTCTCATAAGGGCAGTCTTAAGGAGAAGTCAACAAGCCACTTTGATCAGATTTTCCTTTGAACCCCAGAGGAGGAAAAAACTGGGAGTAACCCCAGTGAGAGTAACCTGGAACACTCTACCACACAAACTCTATGTGCTGAGACACCCACGGCATCTCATATACTCAGCACACATGGGCATTCTGCAGACACCCTAATTCCTTGCTCCATTTCATCATATTAATTGTATACATCTATGTCTCTGTAACTGTATCAGAAACTCCTTTAGGTACAGGCGCTGTGTCTCATTCATCTTTTCATTCCTATTCCACAGTATCTAGTGCAGGAAAAGGTACATATCAAATGTTTAGTGAGATTCCTAAAAATTTAAAGCATGAATAAACAATCCATTCATAAACAGCCTGTCAAAAGTGATCTCCTGAGAGAAAATTCTACAGCCTGTCTTGGAAAGCCATTTCAAGGATATCAACACTCTTCGGAAAGTCTTGCTATAAAGTATCATTCCTTTCTGATTGTAGCCAATTGTTGAGTTCAGCCTCCATGAAGACAGAACAGCCCACCACATTTCCAAAGGACAATCTTCCTGTACCCTTTGAGGATCACTACTGGGTCACCCCTAGTTCTCTCTCTTTTTTCAGTGAGGAAATACTTAACCTTCTCACCTTTCCTCAAAGAAATCATTTAGTTGCTCCCTGGATTCATTCCAAAACCTCCATCCCTCCTAAACTGTGGAGGGCAGCAATCTAGCAGATTAGCAAATAAGGTCCGAGATGCCTGAGGGGTTTTGTGAGCAGTCTTCAGGGAAAGAGACAGGCTGTCTTAGTCTGTTCATTTTGAGGCCAACTCACATGTGTGCATGTGTACGCGTGTGCAGATATGTACATCTGTGCACATACACACATGAACATTGAGATTTTTTTATCAGCTCAAACAATAAACACTGTTCTATTTGATGAGTTTGCCAACTGTCCTTTATTCTTCACCACAAGCCCAGACGTCCTCTCTGATTCAATACATTAAAAAATAATAATAATAAGTGAAAGCTTTACCCCCATATCTTTGTAGATTATATGGCAAAGAAATGAGCAGCACTGTTTTCACTGATATCTTCACTATCTTCTTCTTGTGCAAAGACATCACACAGATTATGAAATACATCAAGAATTCAAAATCAGTAAATCACTGGTCATTCTACAAAAAACAAGTCTCCAGTAACATTAAACAGCTGCTGGTCTTTTCTTAAACAAATTATATGTACATCTGTGCACATACACACATGAACATTGAGATTTTTTTATCAGCTCAAACAATAAACACTGTTCTATTTGATGAGTTTGCCAACTGTCCTTTATTCTTCACCACAAGCCCAGACGTTCCTCTCTGATTCAATACATTAAAAAATAATAATAATAAGTGAAAGCTTTACCCCCATATCTTTGTAGATTATATGGCAAAGAAATGAGCAGCACTGTTTTCACTGATATCTTCACTATCTTCTTCTTGTGCAAAGACATCACACAGATTATGAAATACATCAAGAATTCAAAATCAGTAAATCACTGGTCATTCTACAAAAAACAAGTCTCCAGTAACATTAAACAGCTGCTGGTCTTTTTTTAAACAAATTTTTTTGCAGCATTTGGGTGAAAACTTTAATTTCAAAATACAGTGTTAAAGTTTCATTTGGAATCATTTTTCATCTCTTGTCAAATAAATAAAAATTCCTCAGTTATTTTATCATAGTCATTATAGAAGTCTATATTATGACATTTAAAGAAGATCATATACAGGATGCTTATAAAAATTATGTATTATTTCTGTGCAGAAAAATTAGTAAGATTGTGTATATGTTAATAATATCATTACAACAAAATGTCCAAATTTAAATTAGATCATCTTATTAAACCAACATATCCTAGCCTAGTTTCAGAAAGATTTATGAAATATATTTGTTCCCAAAATCTGCGACAGTTTAAATTACTCCCAAAATTATTCAGCATGAATACTTTTTACACTTTTAAGCCGACACACACCAGCACATTTAACAAGAACTCATACATGCCTTATCTCACTTATTATTTAACTTGAGGAAAAAATAAGATTAATATATTATAAAGAGTACTGATTGTGCTTGGAAAAATAAAACATTACTGAAGTGATGGTATAGATAAAAGTGTCAGTCAAATGCCTCATGGAATATACTGCTGTATAATTAGTATTTCTAAGAATCTATAGTAATAAAACACTACCAAAAATAGGCATCTACAAAATAAACAAGATCTCAGTCACGTAAGTCAATATTTGTAAATGAAAAAGAATGTGTTTGTTTTATTAAATATGTAAATAATCTAAACACTGCAAAAAGGATAGAATACACTTTTTGAATTCAGAATCCAACAAATATTTTAATAATGCACACACTTAGTACTCACTGAATGAAACAGTTGCAGTAATTTCTGTTCCTGAAGAAAATGAATGCCTGTGTAACAAATATTATGTAAATACGCTTTATGGACTTTTTAGGAGAGGTCTGAGTCCAATTTTGAGTCTAATGCCCATTCCTCAGGGGTAATCTATTTAAATTGAGGATAATCACTAAAGAAACATAATGCAGCTGCCATCATAGGTTAAAAACACAGTACACGATGATCTGAGTTACCTAAAGGGAAAAGAACTTCCCAAGGTCGTTCCAGCAGCCCACAGCGGAGCCTTGGTACGATAACCACGGTCCTCCCAGGGTACCCTGAACTCACACACCTCGATAGCTTCTCTTCCAAAGAGAAATCAAGGTGATTCCTTTCCGCATGATCTCTCTAACACCCAGTAGCTATGAAGCAGTGGTTTCTCTGTGGCCCATAGTACGAAATTAAGGACCAATGTCCTGTGTCAAGGTAAAAGGCACTTCAGCATTCGGTGGAACCAGTGATATTTATCACACTCAACGCGCGCTAGAACCACGCAGAAGAGAACAATCACTCAGAAAACAAACACGAAGTGTGGCAGCACTCAGACCCCAGAAACTGAGCGCAGGTCTTTGCGTACTTGGATTTAAACAGATCTGGCAGTCTTTCCCGAGCCAACCGAAGAATAGGTCCCAACGCGAGACCAAACTTTCTGCTCAAAGTGTCTTTCCTTTGGACCAGAGCTAGGAGGTGACAAAGGAGAGTATTCAAACTAGGGCAAAACAGAAGCGCTTCTAACAGCAGAATCAAAGCAGTCGTCCGGCGCCCGGGGCTCTGGTCAAGTCAAGTCAGGCGCCTTAAAAAGGTTTCCTCGCGCATCGAACGAAAGTGCAAAGAAAAATACTTTCAGTCTTAAATTCAACTACGTCCCAGCTGGCTCGCGTCCACACGTACCAACTTCCCGGGACCCTAAGACTTGGGAGCCGGGACGGAGGGAGAAGGACCAGCCGCAGGGCACTCCGAGAGAGGGAAGGGGCGCGCGGGGACCCCGCCCGCCGCGCCCGCACGAGGGGGCTGCGCTCAGCTCCGGAACACCACCCCCACCGTCCCCCGCGCCCGCCTCCTACCTGTCTGAGGATGAAGCTGGTCGAAGTGGTGCTGCCATCGGATCTTTTCAACCTGCTCCTCCGGGTCGTGGTGCCTCGGGCCACCTGCACTCGACACACGGGGTCGGAGAGAGCGCATGAGGGCGCGGCAGTGGGGAGCCGGGCGACCACCCCAGGCTAGAGTCCGCCTCGGGACCAGCTCCCCGGGGGTTCCCCAGAGCCCGCACCCAAGTCTCCTCCACGGTCCCCACATACAGCCTCCACCCCACCCACCCACTCAAGCCTCGACGGCTGAAAAGATGCCCGGGAAGAGCCGCCCGCGAGCACCCACCACATCCATTAACAAAGACTCTCAGGGTGCGGGGTCCGAGTCCCCGGCGGCATGGGCTGGGGAAGGTTGCGGACTCCGGCACGAAAGCGCAGAGACCGGACGAGGTGAGAAGGAGGAGGAGGAGGAGGTGGAGAAAGAAGAGGGGCGGGAGGAGAGAGGGACGGCGCGCAGGGGTGGGGGAGCGGGGCCGCTGACTCCCAGGACCCGGGGCCCCGCTCGCCGGGCGCGAAGGCGGGGCGAGGCAGGGGAGGAGGGGGCGGTACCTGCGAGGTTGGGGAGTGCGGCCGGTCCGCGCTCCCGTTCTTGGCATAGGAGGAGGACATGGTTCACAGCCGCATGGCCCGCCCGTGCGCGGCGGGCGGAGGACTGCTGGGCCGCCCGGACGCTTGCAAGCTGGAGGCGGGGGAGGGCGGCAGGACTTCCCCACCCGCTTCGGGACCCGCGCCGGCTCCTGCGAGCGCAGAGACACCTTAAAGGGATCGAGGCGCTCACCCCCGCGCCCGCAGCGGACCTCCAGGCAGCGGCCCCCGCCGGCGGAGGTCCCGCGGAGGGCGGGGGGGGGGTTCTCGGTATCTCGCCGACCCGAGCCGACGGAGAGAAGCGCTCTCCCACCTAGCGAGCGCCTTACATCAGAGCTTTCCAGTGGAGGAAGGGAGAGGGGAAACCTGGGAGGGGGTGGGAGGATGAAAATAGTCTGCACAGGTTAAAATGAAACGAAGGTGGCTCGGTTCATGAGTCAGGACTCGGGAAAGGACACTGCTGCAGATGAGCGGGGCCGCTGACTCCCAGGACCCGGGGCCCCGCTCGCCGGGCGCGAAGGCGGGGCGAGGCAGGGGAGGAGGGGGCGGTACCTGCGAGGTTGGGGAGTGCGGCCGGTCCGCGCTCCCGTTCTTGGCATAGGAGGAGGACATGGTTCACAGCCGCATGGCCCGCCCGTGCGCGGCGGGCGGAGGACTGCTGGGCCGCCCGGACGCTTGCAAGCTGGAGGCGGGGGAGGGCGGCAGGACTTCCCCACCCGCTTCGGGACCCGCGCCGGCTCCTGCGAGCGCAGAGACACCTTAAAGGGATCGAGGCGCTCACCCCCGCGCCCGCAGCGGACCTCCAGGCAGCGGCCCCCGCCGGCGGAGGTCCCGCGGAGGGCGGGGGGGGGGTTCTCGGTATCTCGCCGACCCGAGCCGACGGAGAGAAGCGCTCTCCCACCTAGCGAGCGCCTTACATCAGAGCTTTCCAGTGGAGGAAGGGAGAGGGGAAACCTGGGAGGGGGTGGGAGGATGAAAATAGTCTGCACAGGTTAAAATGAAACGAAGGTGGCTCGGTTCATGAGTCAGGACTCGGGAAAGGACACTGCTGCAGAGTGGCAGGGAGTGGGAAAAGCCGATCCGGCGTGTATGCGTGCGTGTGTGTGTGTGTGTGCGCGCGCGCGCGGGTGTGTGTTTGTTGCACTGGAATTTTATTTTATTTTATTTTTTTGCACTGGAATTTTAAAAGGGCCATAGCAGAACCTTTCTTCCGCGACTTCACGCATCAGCCCATTGTGGTGAGGCATGGGGTTCTCTGGTTTGGCTTTTGTTCGTGTCTTTGTATTGTTCTGTGAACTCTAGCTTCAAAACCGCAAACCATGCACACCCGGCAGCCCCGGGAGATTCTGCCAACCTGAGTCTGACCGGGGTGCAGCCCGCAGCAAACCTAAGGAGTTTTGAAGGTCACGCAGACGTGCTGAAAGGCAAGAGTTGGCCACGTGCCTCCCCTTTCTAGGCGGATATCTGTTTTCAAGGGAGAAAACTCATCTTTGAAATCATACATCTTTGGCGTTGTTGCAACCCTAAATTTCCTACTGCAAAAACCTACTAGAGATTAACTGGAGAAAAATAAAAGCGAATTGTGGGGAGGAGGACTTGAAATAACAAGCAGGAAGAGAAGCATGCGAATTCAAAAATAAAGAGACCCTGTTTAATTGTAAATAGTTACCGCAGGAGAAATCCATGAATAAAATTTGCATGGTATCTTAAATTACTACATCAGCCCCTATCACCTTGGGTTCTAGTATTTTCTGAGGGAAACTGCATGTCTCTTTTAACAATTGGTTGGCCTTATTGAGGTCCTGATAATGTTTTACCATACACCAGACACTTTCTTTGCATTCCCACTCCCTTCACTTAATCCAGACCTTCAATTCTTTGTAAGAGTTTAATAACTAGTCTCCTTGCCTCCAGCCTTCCTCTGAGCATACACCAGCACACACACATACCCACACACTTCATTCTATCTACACAGTACAGGCAAAACCATTTTCCTAAAATCTCTTTACTTAATTCACTCTTTTCTAAAAAGCACTGCTGACTTAAAAAAAATAAATAAATACAATGTGAGTTACATGCCATTTTATTTGGGGCAAAATGAGGACTGCAGCCTGGGAAATGGTGCCTCAAGTAGCTCTGAGAGACTGCTCCAAAGAGGCAGGGATGAAGGTCAGTATACACCTGATTGTGGCAAAGGAGGAAATACATATAGTCAAGCACATGTACAGAAGGTTTCTGCTGGTCTCATAAGCTTTTTGCCAGTGATGAGAAACAGTCATCACCATGAAGGATTTTAGTGCTTTTCTAGATATGAGGAGACATAAGAATTGGACCTATAAAATGAGATCCTCAAAATACCTATCTGAAGATGTGTCCTGCCAGTTCCTCCACCCCAGAGTACCTCATTTCTGCGCTCCACCCTGAATTCCTTTCAGAGGCTGTTGAAGGTCAGCAGCACATGCTTTAACCTTTACAGAGGTAGACGGCAAGTGTCAGTTTGTAGTTGATGGCGCTCATTGCTCTCAGCAGCCCACAAGACAGAGTCCAAACTCCTTGGTCCAACAACCCATCTCCTGCCTTGGTCACTACAACTTTTGTCCAATTTGATCACTGAACAGCAAGCAGAAAGGTCTACTCATTGCTCAAACCACCAAATACAATCCCTCTTCAGCACCTCTGCCTGAAATGTGTCCTGCCCCCAATCCCACCTGCCTGCATCCTACCCTGCTTCCAAGCCTGGTTCAGCATACTCTCCTTCCACAGAAATCTTCCCTGACCATGCCCTGAAAAACTGGAGCATTTATTCTCTGGACACTTAGTGCAGGCTGCCTTGGTTTACGTGTTCTCTTTTTGTGAAAATCTAATTCCTAAAATAGATTTTTAGCTTTTTATCTTCCATTCTTATATCTCACGTTATATTAATAGATACTCCATAAAGTATATGGATAATGGTATGTCTGCCAATGCAGAACCCCTTGCTTTAGTTACCGTCAATCCATTTTTAGTTCTCAGCCATTTTCATAGTTGATACCTAATCAATACTTAACAGAGTGAATTATTATGTGGGCACTGGGATTTGAGTTTTCTGGCTTTCTGCTGCCTACAGTCTTATGATTTTGAGTTATCAAAAAAGAATCTACAGTGGCATGACATTGAAGAGTTCTCTTTACCTACCTCACAGCAAAACTGGTGAAAATAGTTTCTAAAAGATCCTTCAATCTGTGGAAATGGTCCAGAGAAGGGTATGCAGCCACTGAAAAAACATTCATTCAGGAAAATTTACTAAAACTCAATAAGAAAAGTGAGCTTGTGGTATTTGAACCAATACTTGTTATCCCCACCCTCACCTCCAACCACCTTCATCTGATTCAGCAAGAGGGAAACTGGCTACCTGATGTAGCTGGGAATACAGGGCTCCCTCTCCCTTCAGCTCCCAGCTGGAGGGTTATTTTCCTGGGAGGGACAGGCCATTTATCATCCTGCAGCAGCCACACATTGCTGAGGCTAAGTTCCCCTCAAATACAGCAGAGGTGGGGCCTCCTTTCTTTTGCCCAGCCCCCACTTGTGGGATGGGGGTGCTCTGCCTGGGACACAGTGCCATAGAGAATACTGACGACCCAGCTGCTCCTGGAGAGACAAGCCAGGAGACCCAGGCTTGCTGCCCCTCACTCCAAGCGCTCAGCTCCTAAAGTGAAAATGTCACACAGAGAATGCCATTGTCCTTGCCCCCAGGACTGGAACTCAGAGAATGAAGTTGGGCCCCACTTTGCACCACATACAAAAATTAACTCAAAATGGACCAAAGATCTGAATGAAGAGGTCTTACATAAAAGTGTAAAACTATTAGAAGGAAACATAAGGGTAACTCTTCACAATCTTGGATTTGGCAATGGATTTTTAGATATGTCACCAGGAGCACAAGCAACAAAAGAAAGTAAATTTGAACTTAAATGTCTGAACTTTTTAAATTTTGTGGCACTGTCAAGAAAGTGAAAAGGGCACTATCAAGAAAGTGAAAAGACAACAGAATGCCAGAAAATATTTGCAAATCATATATCTGATAAGGGACTTGTATCATATATGTGTGTGTATATAAATATATATATATTTATTTGTGTATTATATTTATATATATATATTAGAAGGAAATGGCAACCCACTCCAGTGTTCTTGCCTGGAGAATCCCAGGGATGGGGGAGCCTGGTGGGCTGCCGTCTCTGGGGTTGCACAGAGTCAGACATGACTGAAGTGACTTAGCAGTAGCAGCAGCAGTGAAGGTAAGAATATTTTTAGATACAAATAGAAGAGTCCTATGAACAGAAACCTAGACAAATAGGGGTAATGACAGATTTCCCCTCACCCCTGTCTCTTATACACATCTTGTGTATATAAATATATATATATTTATTTGTGTATTATATTTATATATATATATTATAGCTCAGTAATAAAGAGACAGGTGACCCTATTTTAACATAGGAAAAGACTCTGAATAGACCTTTCTCCAAAGAAGATATACAAATGGCCACTAAGCTCATGAAAAAATGATTGATATTTTTAGTCGTCAGGAGAATGCAAATTGAAACAATGAAATACCACTATACTATCCACTAGATAAACCTCAGAAAATAATTATTGGCAAAGACATAGAGAAACTGGAAATCAGATATTCCCACTGCTGGTCGGAATGTAAAATGGTGCAGCTCCCTTGAAAACCAGTCTGGCATCTACTCAAGTGTTTAAACATAAAGTTACAAAATGAGCCAGCAGTTCCACTCCTGAATATATACCCAAGATAAATAAAAGTATATATTTATACAAAAACTTGTACAAGAAAGCTCAAAGAAGCATTATTCATAATAGCCAAAAATAGTGGAAACACCCCAAATGTCCACCAGCTGATGAATAAACAAAAGAAACTGTGGTATCTGTATACAATGGAATATTATTCGGTAATAAGAAGGAACAAAGTATTGATACATGCTACAGTATGGATGAGCCTTGAAAATATTAAGCTAAGTGAAAGAAATAAGTCACAGAAGGTCATATATCATATTATTCCATTTACATGAAATGTCCCAAATAAATCTATAGAGACTAAAAACAGATTAGTGGTTGCTTAGGGCAGGGGAGGTTGAGGGGTTATTGAATGATAGTTAAGTCTACAGGGCTGCTTTTTGAGGCAAAGAAAATGTTAATAAAAATACTTCAGCACTGAACTGCACACATTTTCACATTTCATCTTTCTTTTTGCACTGGTCTTCGTTGCTGCCCTCAGGCTTTGCCTAGTTGTGGTGAGTGGAGGAGGCTACTCCCTGGTTGTGGTACCTGGGCTTCTCATTGCGGTAGCTTCTCCTGTTGTGGAGCGTGGGCTCAGAGCACTGGCTTAGCAGTCGTGGGGTACAGGGCTTAGCTGCTCCACACGATGTGGGATCTTCCCAGACCAGGGACCAAACCCATGTGCTGTGCGTTGGCAGGTAGATTCTTAACCACTGCACCACCCAGAAGTCCCTGAACTGTACATTTTACATAGATGAATGGTATGGTATGTGAACTATCTCAAAGACTCTACTTTGAAAAAATGTTCAGACTTTATAAAAAGTGAACTCAAAACAGATCATAGATCTAAGTACAAAACTTTAAAACTTCTAGGAGGAAAAAATAGGAGAAAATCTACATGACTTTGGGTTTGGGGATGAGGTTTTGGATACACTACTACCAAAAATGTGATCCAAGAAAGTAAAAATTGACATGTTTGGCTTTATTAAAATTAAAAACTACTGCTCTGTGAAAGACTCTGTTAAGAGAATGAAGTGACAGAATGCATTTCTGGAAGAATATATTTGCAAGACACAAATCCGATAAGGAACTTGTAAGCAAAATATACAAACAACTCTCAAAACTCAACAATAAGAAAACTAACAATTGATAAATGGACAAAAGATTTGAATGGACACTTTACCAAATATAGTAGCAAATAAGCATATGAGAAGGTACCCGACATCATTTGTCAACGGGAAAATGCAAATTAAAATGATAATACAGTACCAACACACACCTATCAGGCTTAAAAACAATTTTAATTGACAATAGTAATTTTTAGAGAGGATTAGAAGCAACAGGAATTCTTATTCATTGATGATGGGAATGCTAAATGGTACCGCCACTATGGAAGATAGTTTATCAGTTTGTTAATAAGTTCAACACACCAGCAGTCCAGCAGTTGTGATCCTAGGTATTTACACAATTGACTTGAAACCTTAGGTGCACACAAAAAACCAGCATGCAAATGTAGGTAGCAGTTTTATTCATAATCACCCCAAGCTGGAAGCAACCAAGATGTCCTTCAATAGGCAAATGTATCTTTTAAAATATAGTCAATCGTACAATAGAATATATTTGGTGATTTTTAAAAAGAATGATCTAACAAGCCATAAAAACACATGTTTAAACCCTAAATGCATCTTGTTTAATGAAGAAAGCCAATCTGAGGCTACATTTGTAGCTCCATAAATGATTATGTGAGTGCTAAGTTGCTTCAGTCAGATCCAACTCTTTGCACACCTATGGACTATAGTCCACCAGGCTGTTCTGTTCATGGGATTCTCCAGGCAAGAATACTGGAGTGGGTTGCCATGCCCACCTCCAGGCGATCTTCCCAACCTAAGGATCAAACATGCGTCTCTTACATATTCCACATTGGCAGGTGGGTTCTTTACCACTAGTGCCCACACAAATGATTATATTTATATGCAATTTTAGAAAAAGTCAAGCTATAACAGTAAACAGATCAGTAGAAAGGAGGAGGGTTGAACAGGTGAAGCACAGGATTGTTTTAGGATGCTGAAACTACACTGCAGGATACTGTAACGGTGGATATTTGACTCTGAGCATCTGTCAAAACCTAGAGAACTTTACAGCACAAATAGTGAACTTTAATGTGTGCAAATTTATAAAATCATTTAGAAAGTTTGGACATTCCCAAGATGGGAGGCTGCTGCTGCTTATAAGTCGCTTCAGTCGTGTCCGACTCTGTGCGACCCCATAGACGGCAGCCCACCAGGCTCCCCCGTCCCTGAGATTCTCTAGGCAAGAACACTGGAGTGACAAAAGAATATTATTATTATGACAGCAAACCACGAAACAACTTCACTGAAGGACATGGCGGAGGGAGGTGCTAGTCTAAGTAATGTTTGAAATGAGTGGAGTCTATGAGACTAAGGCAAAAGGAGCTGTGCTGAAGCAGGACTACACTGCAATTGACAAAGCTGCTCCCTGAGGAGGACGGCTTAACAATTCTGAAGTCCCTATGCATACATACTGGAATGGAACAGTTAGGTAAATGGATGGCAGGTGTTGGGAGCCAGCTTTCTACTGCTGGAGTGGAAGGTTACAGATGAGCAAAGGGAGATGTCTAGGATGATCCGTGTGGTGATGGATTAGGGTCAGAGACACAGGTGTGAACTCAAGTGTAGCTTAGTGTGAGATTCAGATGGTTCCATATAGAAATATGCAAAGATATGCATAGGTTAGCATATACACACTTATTTTCCTGTCCTCGGTTGAGGATCTAGAAATAACTGCATCTCACTCAGTAGCAACAAATGCATCTAGAATTCAGGTCTTGGTTTTTAATACTATCCTCTAATAAAAGGGCACCTTGAAGAAATGGCTGACTCTAGGGGTGGGGCAGGAAGTATATAAGATAAGCCTAGAGCATTATCATGTCAGAAAGTAAAGAAGTGCTAAAAAAAAAAAAAGTGACTGGGTATATACATCAAAGGGGCACAGGAGCAAACTGAAAGAGCTCTCAATGGCCAAAGTTGGAACAATTTGAGCAATAAAATAAAGTAGTATTGGAATATATCCTAATGTATAAAATAAATATCTATGAGCTCATAGTGATAAAAATAAATGACTGAATAAGTAATTGGAAGAGAAGAGACAAATCTCCCATGAGGAAGAATTTCAAATAATCTATTAGAAACACCATAGCTACCAGGCCTTCTGTGTGCACTGTGCAGTGATCTTCCAAAGAGGGCAGCCTGGCCAGGAGCAGTGGAGAAAGGCACCAGCACCTCCTCAGCCAGGTGTTCAGGATCAGCATCACCTGGCCAGGATGATGATACATACCCTTGACATCACAGGAGGGCAAAGGCACTTTACTTTTAGGGCCTTCTCTCAAATCCACCGGAGAAAGCAATGGCACCTAACTCCAGTACTCTTGCCTGGAAAATCCTATGGATGGAGGAGCCTGGTCGGCTGCAGTCCATGGGGTCGCAAAGAGTCGGATACGACTGAGCAACTTCACCTTCACTTTTCACTTTCATGCATTGGAGAAGGAAACGGCAACCCACTCCGGTGTTCTTGCCTGGAGAATCCCAGGGACGGGGGAGCTGGGTGGGCTGCCATCTATGGAGTCGCACAGAGTTGGACACGACTGAAGAAGTGACTTAGCAGCAGCAGCAGCTCAAACCCACAACCCCAGTCTAATCATGAGAAAGACACCATGCAAATCTCGATTGAGGGAGGTTCTATAAAACACATGACTTAGAACTTCTCAGAACTGCCAAGGAAAGTCCAAGAAACTGTCACGGCCAAAAGAAGCCTGAGGGGATGTTATGGCAAATGGCATGTTGTGTCCTGGATGGGATCCTAAGACAGGAAAAGGACACGAGGCAAAAGCTATGGAAGTCAGAATCAAGAACGGACTTAATGATAATGTATCAATACTGGTTTTAGTGGTAACCGATGTACTTCAGTAAGGTAAGATGTTTTAAATAAGGGAAACAACATTTAGAACTCTCTGTATTATCTTCACAACTTTTCTGTAAATCTAAAATGATCCCAAGATTAAAAAAAATTTTTTTAAGTCTGAAATTTTATAGCTAGAAGGGAACTTAGTAACCATTTAGAACAAATCCCACTTTTAGCAAATTAGGAATCTGATCTCAAGAGAATGACTTACTCAAGAGCAACTGACCACTATACTCTCTTCCTTCCTACAACATTGAATGCTGCTGAATCACTTTGTCAGCGGCAGATACTCTTAAAACTTTATTCTGTCACCTAAAGATATTTTGCAAAGTGTTTCCTACAGTCAAAATTCTGTCTGAAGTACTGTTGAAAAAAGACATGATTTACAGAGCTCAGAATCGTAAGATGTCAGTAATTTCATGTTTAAAAATAAAGTCACATTTTGTCTAGGACACATGCATCTAGGAAAATATTATTTGTACTTTTAAGCTCAGAGTATACAAAAATCATAACAGTAGCACATGTAGTCAATTGCATTCATAGGTTTGTGTAATTAACCTATCACCTTTATGTCATGACAATCCCGCTGTAAATTTTCTGAGTTTTGTCTCAGGAGGATCTACTTTGTCTTCTAAAGAATTTATCCTGAATTAGCTCTTCTCCTCCCCTTCTCCCCTAATACTCTGGTTCTAACTTTGAAAATCTGTTCCAAAGTCACATAAGGCCATGGCCTTCAGGATATTCAAGATTGTTA
Source organism: Madoqua kirkii (assembly GCA_006408675.1). NCBI lineage: Eukaryota > Metazoa > Chordata > Mammalia > Artiodactyla > Bovidae > Madoqua > Madoqua kirkii. Next base: position 67,076 of record SJYC01042814.1, read on the forward strand.
CAGATTTAAAAATTGGAAAAAGCCTACTTTCTTAACCCTAAAAAGCTTATATGCTATAAAACCCAATGAAAATATTGTTTTCTGGATACAATTGTAAAGAGTGCAAATGATTCAGATGGTAATGGAAGTAAATTTTTGGTTTAAGTTT
>SJYC01042816.1:0-13192 GCA_006408675.1 Madoqua kirkii
AAGACAATGACAGAAATTGGGTTTTTCAAATCCTGCTTGTTTTTCCCTTTAAATGTAGACCAAGTAGTATATAGAAGACTGTTTTTTTTTTTCAGAATATAGTTTCTTTGAAAAAGGAACATATTTATAATGGAATTTCTATAAATACAGAAATGACAAATATTTCCAGAGCACTATCTTCAAATGGATTCTTAGTAGAAAGATTAAGGGCTTTCTTTAAAAAATAATATAGAAATCTTGCTTCCATGCAAGTTTATTTTTGCAGCTTGAAGGATCTTAGTTTGAATATGGACCCCAGTGGTAACAGCGCCAAGTCACAACCAATGGAGAGCCAGGGAATTCCTGCGAGTTAAATTCTTAAAAACTTAACTCTACATCCATTGTTTCTCCCAGTCGAAATACCATGAATCTGTAAGCATATGTATTCACATTTTGTGCTATCTAAAAAGTTGGTAGATGATGCAGTAGTGGTGCAAATTCTTAGGAAAGAAAACAATCCCTGTTGGTTTACTACCTAATTCCCAAGTAAATGGAATATATTAGCATTTCAAACTCACCTAGAACAGAGGCTTCAGGAAAACTGTCCTGATGGCTTCCCTATAAATCCACTGCCTGCTATTATTCCACAAGCTCAACATTACTTTTGAAAGCAATGGCCAAAATTGTCAACAGTCTGGCATACCACTGGTACTCAAATCACCTTTTAAAACAACAACACATCAGTAAAAACACACATCATTCATGCCTGGTATACACTGCATCAAGTTATTAGGAATGTCTCATAGCTCAAATTCACAGAGTCTGGAAAAAGGAAATGCAGTGTCTCAGCATACCATGCTGCAGAAAAACAAAATCAACTGACCAATCAAAAAAAAAAAAACAAACCCAAACGGACCTTATATCTTCATTAGATGCTGGCCAAAACCACTTGAAAAGGTTAAGTGGCAATTCTAAATGCTAAGGACCCTTGTAGGAAAAAAATGTTTTTTTAATTTTTTTTCCCAGGGAATAGAAATGTTTCATGGGGCATTCCTCAACCCACTGTTGGCATGACTGGAGAACTGGCTAAACACTTTAACACATATCTGCATTTATATGGTCTTCACTAATAATAACAGAAAACATTTCTGTTCCTCCAAAGTGCTCTTCCTTCCGTAGACAATTCTATGCTAATTATTACTCAACACATCACTGAGAGCAAAACTGACAGTAATGCAAACACAACTGCAATTTAAGGAAACAAAGCAAATATGCAGGGAAGCTAAATGCTTGCACAAAAACAAGTTCGCCTTTTAAAACAATGGTATGTGGGAAACTGAGGGAAAAAAAAAAAAAGCAGACAAAAAGTACTTAAAGGTTTCAGTGCTTTCCCAATTACCATGACAACTTAGGGGTAAATGGTGCTTTCCTTTTACACTCCTATACTCCTATCTCTTGTTTAGTGTCTTAAGGCTACTTATTTGTTTGTCCAGATTTGTGTAGAGAGATTTGAAAGTAAGAAAAAACTGGAAGCAACTTGAAGCTGCCTCTGATCAAAAGTCTGACTTCAAACAAGCTGGAACTTGAAAAGAACTTTTTATAGCATAATAAAGTAAGACAGGTTTTTGTGCTTTATTTATTCATGGGTCTTTTCAGTTGAGAAAATTTTTTTTTCCTTCTGTTAATATTTTCAGATTATAATCACAAGGGTTGAGTAGTACACTTATGAAGGCTTTCAAGAAAATGCTTGGTTTGATTTTAAAGGAGAGGCTGCTGTTGATGGTAATTTGTTTGCTGCTGGGCAACTGAATGAGCTGGAACTGCCACCGGAAAGCCTGCCAACTGCGGCAAGTTGGAAGTAGTGTTCTGGTAAGATGACATATCCACAGACATCCCCATCTGCTGTGTGTAAGCAGCTGCACCAGGAGCTGATTGAAGGTTAGAGTTCTGGTTCATGTAAGCAGGATTGGAAACAGTGTCTTGTCCAGTGCTGCAGACAAAATTTTAAAAAGAAAACCATATTTACTTTGCATTGTCTGGGTTATGGTTGGAGATCAATCACTGTGACAAAATAAAAATGTCTTTTCCGTATTTCTAAGTTTATATAACTCTACTATTCTGATTATGATTTAACCACTCCAGCTATCCAACACTGTTAATGTAATTTTCATATTTGGGAAGAAGGAAGTACTGCAAGTGAAATAAAATATAGGATTATAAGGCCTATCTAATTTTGTCTTCCCCAAACTCTCTTATAGAAAACATGTGGAAATCTTCTGAGGAGATGCAGACTGTTTCAGCCCCGGTGTCCTTGAGCAGCCATGGTGAGAACAGAACCCCAGCTCCAGCACACCCTTGGCCCGGTTTCCCCTGTCCCCCTTCTCTCAGTCAGCACAGCAGAGACCATGTATCCTTACCCACTCTTTACACTTTCCTCTGTGGCGCCCTTTCCAAGCTGCCCCTGGTAGCTTAACCTGAATCCCTACATAAAAATAATACAAGCAGGGAGAATGTGGAATCCACACAGGACCTGAATCTACCCTCTACAGAATATATGAACACTATGCAAAAATAAAACAAAAAAATCCCAAATCCCTACTAGGTTGAAAATCACACCAATCTGCAGGACATCTATTTGCTCCTATAATTACTATAATGTAGCTTTTATTTTTTATTTATTTACTTTTTTGGCTGCATCAAGCCTTAGTTGTGGCACACGGGCTAAGCTGCCCCACGGCATGTGGGATCTTAGTTCCCCAACCAGGGATCGAACTCATGTCACCTGCATTGGAAGGCGGATTCTCAACCACTGGACCACAGTGAAGTCCCAAAGTAGTGTAACTTTCAAAAGGGGCTTCCCCAGGGGCTATAATTTTTAACTGTACCAAATATACTGCTTCAATACAGGAAGATTAATGTCTATACTCCTCTATAGTTTTTCTCTCTGTAATTCCTAATGTCACTCAGGATAACAAAATTTTTACATTTTAACTGAGTTAAATACCAGTATGAACAAATTTATTTAATTACCAGATAATATCTAAAATGTATACTCATGGAATTTAAGAGTGGGAAGAGACTTTCGAGATCATTACATATGACTGTACTGAATAGACATTTTGGGTTGTTAAGCAAAGTTAACAGAAGGAAAGATTCAAACATGGTATTCAGAATAGAATTGAAGAGTATAAAAAAATCAGATGACAAATTCCACAGCTGAAACACACTTCTTTTAAGAGTCTAAACAGCACAGGTTTTTGCTTTTTAGGAATACACATCCTAAAGTATGTCTGAGACTACCCTGTTGTTGTTCAGTCACTCAGTCAGTCGACTCTTTTGTGACCCCATGGACTGTAGCCCGCCAGGCTCCTCTGTCTGTGGGATTTCCCACGCAGGAACGCTGGAGTGGGGGGCCACTTCTGTCTTCACTGAGACTACTAATTATAGCACCGTGTTAAGTATATCACCGGTTTGGCTTCTATAAGGGAAGAGACAGTGAAAATGAAGTCATTTAGTCGTGTCCAACTCTTTGCGGCCTCATGGACTGTAGATTACCAGCCTCCTCCATCCGTGGGATTTTCCAGGCAAGAGTACTGGAGTGGCTTGCCATTTCCTTCTCCGAGTTAGCTGTATTTTTTCCCAGGGACCCAGACTATAAAACAGGTCTGGGCATCATCTCAGTATGGGCAGCAAAACTAAGATAGCACCATTCCTATCTCATGGGATCTTGAATGAGCACTTCTAAACCTTCATCTCAACAGCAAAAGAGGGCACTATTATTATAAAGAAAAGGGTCTAATTAATTATGCTCATTCTGAACATGTGTGAAAATTTATTGTATATAATTACAAAATTAACATAGCTCCCAAAAACTTACCTTAAGTATGGAGTTTGGGCAGGCTGTGTTGTCACTGAGGAATTCACAGTTGGAGGCAGAGATCTCAGTGGACCAATCTGATCCGGTCCTAGGCTGTAGCTTTGGGCAACAGTGACTTGGTGAATACTTTGACCCATATAGTTTCCACCATGTGGTTGTACTGGGTATGTCTGTTAACCAAGGAGAAAAGGCTGACTCACTGATTTCCCAAACTACTGCCTAGCAATACATTAAAACTTTAAAAGACTTAAATGAAATAAAATGTTATAGTTCTTTGGAGAGCAATCTGATTTCACCAATCTGTCCACCCTGGTATAAAACGTGGAGCACTTCCACATCCATCACAGTGCCAAATCCATAAAAGTTTATGATTTACTTGCTCATTCTTTTATTTTGCAGTGGGATGAAAGGAAGGGAGGTGGTGTATTTTTAAGCAGCAGGTTGGAATTCATATAGGCTGTCTATTACTAGATAACATGTCTTGCTGTTGAGCCACAGAAGACTATACCCCCTTCAAGTCAGCACAGTATCACTTCAGGTCACCATGAGAGAGATGTCCTTCTTCACCCCTATCTCAGGGTGCCTTATTCAACTTCTTAAGAATGAAACTTAAAAGAATAAGTTGAAGGATAAGTGGTATCAAGGCAAGGTGCAGGCCCTCCCTGGCCATGCCTCCTTCATCCTTCCTGCAGGACAGATAGGACAAAAGGAGAGAAGAATTCTGGGTAAAGGAGATGTGCCCTCAAGAACTAGCAATATGGTCTAAGTCTCTTTGGATATTTATATGTATGTGTGCCCTACTTAATTTCCAGGGTAACATCTCTTTCAGGACAGGATCTACAACCTGCTAACAAAATACAACATTCAAAATAACTGCATGTCCAGCAAGTATCATACAGTAACTATCATCACACCGGTTTTAAACTAAGCTATTTTTAAAGCAAAGACCAATAACATGAAAATTTAGAATTCTAGAAATGCAAAATCAACTGCTACATTGACAACTATAATCATGGGAATTCCCTGGCAGTCCCATGGTTAGGGGGCTTCCCTGAGAGCCCAGTTAGTAAAGAATCCGCCTGCAATGCAGGAGACCCCAGTCCAATTCCTGGGTCAGGAAGATCTGCTGAAGAAGGGATAGGCTACCCACTCCAGCATTCTTGGGCTTCCCTGGTGGCTCAGCTGGTGAAGTATCCACCTGCAATGTGGGAGACCCGGGTTCAATCCCTGGGTTGGGAAGATCCCCTGGAGAAGGGAAAAGTTACCCACTCCAGTATTCTGGCCTGGAGAATTCCATGGACTGTATAGTCCATGGAGTTGTAAAGAGTTGGACAAAACTGAGAGACTTTCACTTTCTTTCCAGTGGTTAGGACTCCATATTTTCATTGTTGAAGGCATAGGTATGATCCTTGGTTGGGGGAACTAAGCTGTGCAGTACAGCCAAAAATTTTAAAGGGAAAAAAACCCATCATACTACCTCCTTAGCAGACACACACAGCCCACTGACATCAGGCTGAGACGATGGGAGTGGACCTCTTCTGCACATTAGGATTCCTGAATGGCCTTCACAGACGCAGCTATGGTGTGTTACTCTAACTTTTTCTAGTATGAACTTTCCTTTTTCAAATTAGAATAGGAACTTTAAATATTTCAAATGTTATTATACGTGAATAGTGTAGATAACATTCTATGAAGAATCAAACTAGACAGAATGCTAACTTTTTAAAGGAATAAGTTGTGTTTAGCGAAACACAGATTGTAAAAAGTATGCAACTAAACATAAAAATGTGACACAGGAAGGACAAATAACCCTTTTCAGACACACAAAGTAGTAAATACAGCATCTAGTCCTATAACACAATGGCACAGACATTTTGTTTCCTGTTCACAGCAGCAGCAAATAAACAGAAGCAATACTTAAGTACCCAGAAGTCCTTTCTACCCTCACATGTAATGACTCTCATCATTTTCAGAAGTTCGGGGAACAGCATATTTGATAAATGCATCTTGTCTGATGTGACAGTTACCATAGTAACCATTCTTTTTTCATTTAACAATTATGTTGTGTCAAGTCATCTAGATTATACATCCACATTCTGTCTCTCCTTTACACACTCCTTTACATACCAGTTATCATACATTTACATGAAATTTGTTCATCCAAGCTCATTCTGAATTCAACTACTAACTAGCTGAAATTTGCAAAAGGCTTCAGAATACCAGATACAGACAAATACAAATATTCACTTCAGCTGGGAAGTGCAGAAAAGGTGTAAAAAGCCCTGGAAAGATGTTCATGAAAGGCTCATGGAACCTGTATGTATAGACTTGCATCATATCCTCATCATGTGTGGATTTTTAACAGTGTAAGCCATACATCTGAGAAAATATAAAGCATGATCTGAGAACAAAATACATTCTTTAGGCCTTTTTAATAATCATAGAAGTTAAAGAAATCTTAACAGAAACTTAAAATAAATGTTAGATTTTGCTTGCTGAGCAACAGGAACAGCATCAGTACCTCATCTGGAAGACTCCTGACATGCCAGGGTCTGTCCTAAGTCAAAGGATTTATACTTACAAAACCTTATGAAGAACAGAACTCCCCTCATATATTTAATGGTCTCTTCATTATGTTATAAATGAACTAAAATACATTTGTGAAATATGAGTGTCTAATTGTCCTGGCGAACACTTAACTGTTTATCCAACATTTTTCTGATGAAGATGGATTTTATAATGTTATTCATGGACCACAGAAATTTTAATACTATGCTTTTTTAAAATTTAAAACTTTTTTTAAATTTTAAAAAATGTTCTCAAAAGATGCTCACCGGAATTGGAACTCCAGATGATGAAACTGGGTAATGTGCTGGATGGTGGATCTTTGAATAGACTGAATACACTGGCGCTTCATTCATCAACTTATTATAAAGTTCCAGAGCTTCTAAGACTTTTACATTCAATTCAGACAATTCTGAATGCTTCCTGATATAGAAGAAAAGCTCTTTAATACTTTTCAAAGTTTTTAAGCATTTAAGCATATTTTTAGCAATATACCAGACTAATGAAAAGAAGGGCTTCCCTGTGGCTCAGATGGTAAAGCATCTGCGCGCAATGCGGGAGACCTGGGTTCGATCCCTGGTCAGGAAGATCCCCTGGAGAAGGAATGGCAACCCACTCCAGTACTCTTGCCTGAAAAACTCCACGGGCAGTCGCCTGAGAAGCCTGGTAAGCGACAGTCCATGGAGTTGCAGAGTCGGACATGACTGAGGGACTTCACTTTTCACTTGGCAACGTAAATTATTTTTTTTAAATTTAATTTTCTATTCATTTCTTAAAAGATTCTACTATGAAAGAATATTCAAACAGGGAAAACAGGAGGAGGAATTATTTACTTCATGTAATGACTAGGCTGATATAACTTCATAATACTAGGGGAATTCCTTTTCACAACTTATAAAATGTAACCAATTCATAATTTTGGTGCTAGGAGAATTTTTTTTATGTTACAGGTTTCTGTTAAAAATTCAATTACAAGCAAGAGTAACTTTTGAATTTAGGAAGAGTCCAAGTCTTAATTAAAAATCTTAGTAGAAAAAGAAAGTACTCAGGCAAGGCCCAGAGCCAGGTGTGAGATATAACATGACTGAGATATAAGCACATTCACAAACAAAACAACATATTTTTATTTGCTTACACTCATGAAAGGCTCAACTAAAAAAAATTAACAATTATCCTTGAAAATGCAAATGAAAAAAATGTATACATAAACTAGTCTCTACAGCCTGTTCATTGGTTTCTTTTGAAAGTGAGTGAATATAGGTCCAAATAAGAATATTTTCAAGTTTGCAACTTCAGATCTGCCCAGGGAATTCCAAAGCCAGTCCTTTCAACTTGGTACAGTTGTGCTATCATTCTGGGGTAATAAGGAACTCCCTTTATAACTGACAAGTTCATAAAAGTTAAATGGCCACCTAATCTGGCCTAAAGCACCCACAAATCTGTTTATTAATATAGCTTTTAAAATACAGAGAGACTCAAGAGACAAGAAGCAAAGCAAGTAGCCAGACACAGGGCTACCCAATATATGACCTGGACTGAATCCTACCAGGATTTGTCACCTTTCCTCTATCAGAGACTGTTATGTCTGAAACAAAGAGTGGTGTTTGCTCTCTTGCATGTGAGACTGTAACAAGAAGGCTGAACTCTACTTTCAGAAATATTGGTTGTAAATTGCACAGCAAGTTTCAGAAATGAGAGTCCATGCTAACAGATGTGTCACTAAGAACCATAGGCTCTAAAGAACCACAGGCTCTAAGAACCAGAGTCCATATAAGCCAGTATTATACTAATGAAACGCCAGAAGAACACTGAAGGGCAGGTTGAATGCACACTTGAGATCACCTTCAAGAATCTGAGACACAATCCCAGAGCAGTAACAAACTGTTACTAAACTGTGCCTGACACTATCCTGGGATAGAAATTAGGCAAAAGTATCATTCTCTCCTTCAGAAAGACTGCAGTCTGTTAGGAGGACAAGGCCTGAAAAATCGTAAATGATATAAGAAAGCACATAACCGAATGCAAAATTCAGTGAAATAGGTAGGGGACCGAAGAGTTTAGAGGAGGGGATTAATGTGATTGTCAAGGCTTTATGGAGAAGCCGGGACTTAACCTGGTATCCCAGGAAGGACAGAAAGGTCAAGCAAAAAAGGAAGACCAAGTCAGGTCAGTGGGACAGTGTAAATCAAGGCAACTGAAAGAAATAAGAAGGGTACACAAGGGAAGAGTGAAAAGGTGGTAGAAAAGGCACTTTGACAGAGATGGTAAAAAATGGTTTTTGGAAGGCAGCAGAAAAGAATGTTAGGACAGCCTGAAACATAGTTAAGCTCAGGCTATGGATCTTTCTTCAATAACTCTATCTACACCTTTTTTTGAAGTCAATTTACACGTTTACCCAATATAATTTGCTAGTGGGATAAATGCTACAAAATCTCATTCTGTACAATGACAGAAATGAAAGCTAAAATTTAATATTCTGACAGTAAAGTTATTTTTCTTCTTAGGAAAAACAAACTAATGGTGATCCATTCAAGGGAAGAAACAATATTTTATTCGTCTCTGAATGCTCAACAAGGGTAAATAGTCAATAAAATTTGTTGAAGAATAACAACCATTTTCCAAAACAAGAGCTGCATCTGCAGTCAGAGGGCATGAACAGAAAATGCCACCTGGCCTATTTAGAGACTGAAATTAAAGAGAGAACTGGTTAACAGGTGAGCTTTTGCTCAAAAAAGTAATAAGTAAAGAATATCTTCAGAGAAAACAATTAAAAAAATAAAGCGATTGCTTGTTTTCTTCTGAAAATATTCTTTATTGACAAAAATAAAATTATACTATAATCTCTTTGGCTTTTTTCACTACGTCAATAGATATTTATCAATGATAATGCTTTTTACTGTAGAATGTGTGGATGTATAATTTTTTAAAAACCAATCTCACACTGAAAGACATTTTATTTACTTTCAAGTTTGTTATTAGAAATAACACTGTGAAGAACACCCAAAGAGCTAAATCTGCATATATCCCTATGTATTTAGTATGGGCCTGAAATTGCTGAGTTAAAAGATATGGACTATTTTTAGTCTTTAGAAAGGTTTATAATAATTGCAGCCCTAACCACACCTTGGAGAAGGCAATGGCAACCCAATCCAGTACTCTTGCCTGGAAAATCCCATGGACGGAGGAGCTTGATAGGTTGCGGTTGCTCAGAGTCGGACATGACTGAGCCACTTAACTTTCACTTTTCACTTTCATGCACTGGAGCAGGAAATGGCAACCCACTCCAGTGTTCTTGCCTGGAGAATCCCAGGGATGGGGGAGCCTGGTGGGCTGCCGTCTATGGGATCACACAGAGTCGGACACGACTGAAGTGACTTAGCAGCAGCAGCAACCACACCTAAGATAATACTATTTTCTTTTTTAAAAATAATTTTATTTATGTATTTCTTTGGCTGCGCTGGGTCTTCGCTACTGTGTGGGCAGACTTTTCTCCAGTTGTGGTGAATGGGGGCTAGCTGCGGTGCGCGGGCTTCTCATCACGGCGGCTTCTCTTGTTTCTGAGCACAGGCTCGAGAGGGTTCAGGCTTCAGCAGCTGCAGCATGTGGGCTCAGCAGCTGCAGCTCCCAGGCTCTAGAGCACAGGCTCGGTAGTTGTGGTACACAGGCTCAGCTGTGCCGTGGCACATGGGATCTTACCAGACCTGGAATCGAACTGTGTCTTGTGCGTTAACAAGCAGATTCTTTAGCACCGAGTGACCAGGGAAGCCCTCTTTTTAATCTTTTCCATTTGATTATTCACTAACCATTAACATACCTGCACTGAAACCAAAATAACACATTAACAGTAGATACGCCATGCTTTCTCCAAAATAAGACCAAAAAAATTTGATGAAATTGACACCATAATTTCATTTACTGAGACAGGGATTTATTTTTCATTTCTATAGAAAATACAACAACTTTATTTAAAAAAAAGTCCTAAGGAACAAAGATTATTATCCTCAGAGACTAGAAAAACCTTGCTACTACGTTTCTCTGGTAAAGGCAGATAAGAAGCAACGTAGCTCCTGTTCCTCCTATGCTGTTTTATACCCAGTTCAGTAAACAGATACAAGAAAGGGCTGATGGTGGGACACTAAAGCCTTCTTCTTTGTCTGCGATTCACCATGGCTGCCCTCCTCTGACTTAAGATATAAAGCTCTGAGGAATAAGAGAAGGGGCAAAACTAAGTTAAAAGCTCAAAACTCTGACAGTCTGACCTTCAGTGCTGCTATCTCTAAGGAAGAGTAAGACTTGATGGGATAATGAAATGAAAAGGACAACAGAAATACAAGGAAGAAATATGAGAAGAGAAGTGTGTAAATCGGATTCAGAGTAAAAAAAGAAATTTCATTGGGAAGTTTTACAAATACTACTTTTCATTATATAATAAAACAGTGCTTGCCTATGATTCCTGTTTTCATTTTGTGCTCTATTCAAATTTACTCTTCATTATTCATTATCCCTTAACTCCAGCCCAAGTACAAAAATGAAGATAGGAGTCCATCATTCTACGTATAATACACTGCCATGAAAAAAAGCTATTACTGAAATCAGAAGTACCATTCTATTCATCTGTAATGTTTTTAGACACAGAAACAATTTCAAAAGACCGAACAGTTTCACAAAAACTTCCTAGCTTAAAGTTCTGCCAAAACAAGTCAACATTAAGAAAACTATACTTGTCATTTCCTACATGAAGAATCTCACCTATCAATCTCTTCAAGTTTTTCATCTATCATTGGACCCATCTGTTGGCAGATATCTGTAAACACAAAAATATTTAAAAATCTTGAAACTAAAAACCAGTTTAAGTCAATTTCAACAATTTTTAACAACACAGCACCAATATGTAACACCATCTAAAATATAAAGAGAATTAAGTTATGCTAGAGAAAGGACTGTAATAGACCAAACAGTAATACTATTCAGCACCAATATTAATATCATGTGACCAAGGCAAAGTAAAAATCAGAACAGAAATCCCACCATGTTCTTTCAAAGTACTACTTTATAGACTGAAATTTGGAGTTATCTCAAAAACCTTAAAAATACTTAGAAAACTATTATCAGTTACAATAAAATAAATTTGTCACAATATATACAATAATTATATACAGAATAGATATGAAAATTTTTCATTTATTTAACCATTTCAATATAACAGTTTTATATCTCCAAATGTAAACATTGATACAGTAGCACAATATTCTATATTCATAACCAGATTTTCCTCTATGAAAAATTTAATAACATTTATACAAGACTGCTGGGAGAAATATCAATAACCTCAGATATGCAGATGACACCACCTTCATGGCAGAAAGCAAAGAACTAAAAAGCCTCTTGAAAATGAAAGAGAAGAGTGAAAAAGTTGGCTTAAAACTCAACATTCAGAAAACTAAGATTATGGCATCCAGTCTAATCACATCATGGGAAATAGATGGTAAAACAATGGAAACAGTGAAAGACTATTTTGGGGGGCTCCAAAAGCACTTCAGATGGTGACTGCAGCCATGAAATTAAAAGATGGTTGCTCCTTAGAAGAAAAGCTATGACCAACCTAGACAGCATATTAAAAAGAGAGGCATTACTTTGCCACCAAACGTCCGTCTAGTTAAAGCTGTGGTTTTTCTAGTAGTCATGCATGCATGTGAGAGCTGGACTATAAAGAAAACTGAGCACCGAAGAACTGATGCTTTTGAACTGTGGTGTTGGAGAAGACTCTTGAGAGTCCCTTGGACTGCAAGGAGATCCAACCAGTCCATCCAAAAGGAAATCAGTCCTGAATATTCATTGGAAGGATTGATGTTGAAGCTGAAACTTCAATACTTTGGCCACCTGATGAGAAGAACTGACTCATTTGAAAGACCCTGATGCTGGGAAAGATTGAAGGTGGGAGAAGGGGACGACAGAGGATGAGATGGTTGGATGGCATCACTGACTCAATGGACATGAGTCTGAGTAAGCTCCAGGAGTTGACTGACAGGGAAGACTGGCAAGCTGCAGTTCAAGGGGTGGCAAAGAGTCAGACACAAACTGAGCGACTGAACTGAACTGATAGATTTATCCCAGAGATTTTTCTCCCAATGGATTTTTTAAAAAGGCATCTATTTTAATTGCTTCAAATTTCTTAGAGAGTAAAAAGACACATCAGTATGTATCAAATACTCCTACATTACAAAGTAAATATAGATGACGTATAGTTTTCACCTTTAAAATTCTGATACAAGAGAATTAGAAGAGGAATAAGAATTTCCAACATTTTGACTCAGTTACTTTATGATGCTATTTCTAATTCTGTCCTTTTTTGAACTGCAATGGGCTTACAGAAAAGTAAAGACTTCCCCAATGAACAGGATAGGCAGGTTGTAACATCTTCCAAGTCATATGTTTACTATTTTACTACACTAGTCTACTTCCCACCAAAGATTTCTAATCTCTGGAAGCAACCCGAGGCAGAAAAAATTTAAGACATAAATTGCTAAAGCATTAAGTGACATTAAGGTAATCCCTACTATTCACTTAGTACCTTCTAAGTCCAAGAGGTCTTGGGAGTCTGGTTTTGAATCTGTTGGGTCTATACTCTGCAGTACCTGCAGGGCTCTATCCATCTTATCCTGAAAAAGTAACAGGACACTTTTACCAAGAGTTTTAATTTCAATGATCATAAAAATTTATTTTCAAGAATTCTCAAGAATAACACATTTTAAAAGTCTTGACAGTTTAACC
>SJYC01042817.1:0-19347 GCA_006408675.1 Madoqua kirkii
AATCCTAGACAAAATGCTATAGAGTAGAACCCTTTAGGATTGATCTGAAGCAGAGATTTTTATACTATAGGAATAAGTAAACATTTCTTGTTGGCAAAAATGTGTTGATTGAAAAGGCTCCTATTTTGATTAATAAAGATATGTTCGAGCTTAGTTATAATGATTTAAAATTGACGGTCCCAAACTATAATTACGTTTGCACCAACCTAATATAAATGTTAATCATTATGTATCTTTTACATTTTATAGGTTAATTCTTTCAGATTTTATTAATCCCTTTTAAAGATCCATCACACAGATATGGCATATTTGATGTATTCTTCCCCATGAAGGCACACATTTAGGTTATTTCTAGTCTTTTCTTTCACCCTTATAAAGGCTAGGGTAATAATCATTCTAGATTTTAAGGCACACGTGCAACAATTTTCTAGGCATGTCCACAGAGATAGGCTTGCTGGGCCACAGAACCTAAGCATTTTCCGTTTTACTAATGTCAAATGTTCCCTGAAGTGGTTGTGGCAATTCACCAATCTCCTTTCCCTCAGCAGCATGCGAGAATGCCATTTTTGCTCACATGTGTTAACTGTCCAGGCAACACTTGGTATTGTACAGGAGAAATCATCTCTTGCTGCTGTGCCCATTTGCACTTCTGAGCATCCAGACTGATCCTTCCCGTAGACTGCTTGCTCATATCTTCTGTCCACTTGTCTTTTTTCACTGGGTCATTTGTCTCTTTTCATGAATATGTAGGAGTTCTGTACGTATCTGAAGAGCATTTGTGTGTCTGTATTATTGCAAATACCTTGAACTCCTCGATCTAGTCTCCTTTATATGTGCCTAATAGTTTCACACTTTCCTTTACAGTGCTCTTCCACATTTAGGTCTTTATTTGGAATGAAATTTTATGTACTGTGTGAAGCTGAATCAAATTTTATTTATACTGTATAGAAAGTCAATTCATCCCAGCAAAATTTATTTAATAGTACATCATTTTTCCTACTGACTTATGATAGTCTATCTTTCAAACAACAAGCTGCTATCTGTTCATAAGCTTATTTTTGGATTCTATCCTGTCGCAATAGACTATATTTATTATAACCTCTTAATATGCCTTGATACGTGACAGGAAAAGTACCTTCTCTGTGTTATTGTAGACCTTCATATTTCCATATTAATGTCAAAATAAAAATGGTTCCAAGTTCTCTGGAAAAAAGTCTTATTGAGCTTTTAATTAGAAATGAATTGGTTATATATTAATATCAGAAAAAGTAATCTTTACAATATTAAGGTTTCTTCAGCATAAATGACATCTCACTCCATTTATATTTATTGATATATAAATATATATGTTATTTTATATCTTTCAAAGGATTCATAATTTTTTTCCATGAAGTCCTTAAGTATCTTTGTTAGGTTTATTTATTCCTAGATCCTTTATAATATTTGGGAGCACTGAGAATGACATTTTTTGGTATACTCTGTTAAGGAATCTGCACCGATTAGCTGAGTATTTCCTAAACTGAAGTCTGAGAATGATATATTTCCAATGGACTTCAAGTTCTATATGTGAAGTTTTAAATTTTGTACTTTTAATTTCCACAGAACATAAAAACAATGGATATAGTCATATTCTGGATCATCCAGATGACCTCTTTTTTAATACAAGATGGCCATTTAACTTTAGTACCCAAGTGTGCATTTGTGTTTAAAATATTGCCAGTAATAACCAATCTCCTAGAATGACAACATTTAACTTATGTGTGTTGATGAGCACACCTATGGCAGTTTTAAGATTGGGGTCTCCTAACATCAAAATGACATTTAATCAACCTACATATTCCATCATATTCATGTTGAATTCTCTTAGTAGTTTACAACAGAAAGAAACATTCTCTTTTGCAAGGATTAGCCTTAACTGAAAATAGTTTTGTATGAGTCTAAGTTATTTAATGGATCTGTGCTTAACTAGATATCAACAAAAAGACACATGGCTTCACAATGACGTAACTCTACTGCAAGCCTGCAGACTGTACAGACAACATAATGCCACATGAACATCAAATGACATCAAGGGATATGGTACATATGAAGGAGTCACAACAACCACATAAGAAACAATCAGAAGAAAATTGAGTTATCAGAGCAGTGAGCAGAACAGACTTGCTGAAGAAAATGAGGAAGCAGCTGTGCCACTGATCAGTACTGTTATTTACCTTGTGAGCGGTAACTTACACTGGAAAATATTCTCATTACATAAAAATAATGCTCATTTTGTAGTTTTGCTTCTATTTATTTTATAAATGTCCTTAATTTTATGCTTGTATAAAAGTATCAGAAGTGTAAACTTAAGTTCTTCTATAAACATTTTACACCCAGAAGCCTGACATTTCAGACTGTCAGCATTCAGACCCCATACTAACCCTTCACCTTCACATCTATTTATTCTCCTTCAGGGATCATGTGCTCTGCTCCACATGATTATTTTAAAAAGAAAAACAAAAAAGACTCTTAAAGAAAAAAAAAAAAAGATTATTTTCTAAGTAAACATAATGTTATCTTGACTGTGTAAGAGACCTTCATTTTCCTGTTCTGTAAGATCAAAGTTCACCCAAAGTGAACCCACTGGATAAGCCTTTTTTCCTAGAGGTGTGTACCAGGTGTGACTCTGCTTTTTTCTGGACCCCAACATTACCTTCTATGGCATTTACAATCTCCATACCACATATTTATTTGTAAAGTAATCTTAACTCCCTTACTTTATTCTAGGTTTTATGAAGAAAAGAACTGTTTCCTCATTCTTTATTATAAACACAGCATATTCATATAGTATTTTCCCAATAAATATTTACTGCAGCAAAGTAAAACCAATTTGGGTATCTACCCACTTAAAAATATACTAATGTACCCTTACTAAGTTATTTACAGTGGATACCAAATACATTTGCAATCTATTAGTAACGAGTTGTTAGGTCTCACTCTTGCTAAATTTCATCAATTTCTTTTAAAAGCAAACTAAAGTAGAATTAGGATCAATAAAGACAAATCTATTCTTTATTACAACTTTAAGTGATAGAGAAATTGTGAGGGAGAGGCAGTAGCAGATTAACAACTGGGGAGGAGCGAGCGTAGTTTTTAGCTGAGCTGATCAAAGGTATTATAGCTATAGTTTTTAGCTGAGCTGATCAAAGGTATTATAGCTATATCTCTTCCTATTTTTATTTTGCCAGTAATTTTGGTATATACAATTCTCAATGTAAATACATTCAGATGACTGAATATTTCTGTGTCTCAACTGTGATAATAAACAATATTATTCAATACATTTTTAACCCAAGATCCAAAGAACACTTTATTACCAAATTTAACGAAAGAATTAAGAAACTTAAAGTACTCTAACTAATTTTAGAAAGAAATAATTAAGGCAGAAAAGGTTCTAGTATGATTTAAATACACCAAAGTCAAAAGCTGAATATTCAGCATTCTAAATTAAGGATATGATACTGAATAACTTCAAAATACTCCAGCAACATTTAAAACATACCTGTCATCCAAAACAATAATAATTTCACCATGTTTAAAGGTGAGTTCATTGTCCTCAACGGCTTCAAAATCATATAAAGCTCTCACTTTCCTTGCAACTTTATTATTTGACTGAATTTCTGCAGATGGATATAAGGATTTTGTTTCTGTGTGCTGCTGCTTCTGCTCTTGCAATGATAATTCAATAGCTAGTTTGAAAAATTAAAATGCAAAAAACAAGACAGCCAGTATTAACTCTAATTTTTTAAGAGTTTAAAAAGAAATATTACATAATATACTATTTAATAAGAATAAATCAAGTGAATGTTATTTGTCCAGTTAAATACTAAACAGTTAGCTTTTATAGGGTGGGGGTGGGGGGGCAAAAGGGGACAGGGCAGACAACTATGACATTTTTGAGAATAAAGTTTTTGCTCATTCCTTAATATCACAGTCTGTCATATACAGCAGCTATTATTTTTACAGCAAACAGATTGTGACATTATAATATGGGTAGCTTTCCATATAGGACAAGTCATGAACATATTTCTGTGCTTGACTCATAACTTTGGCATTAAAGAAAAGGTGAAATGTAATCTCTTCAAAGGTAGGACACTAAAAACTGACAAGATTATGAATTCAATTAACCTTATATCATGTCAGTTGTCTCTCTTAAGTTTTCAGACTCTACTAATTTTTAGATTTGAGGTAAAATACTACAAGTAAACTCAGTTTTAATTTTTATTTCAATAAATCATTCTGCAAAGATCAACAATACTAAACTACATGTGCTTGATCCTTTACCTTTAGCTATATCTTCATCTTCTCTGTTTTTGTTCGATGACGTACCATTCTTGGCAGCAGCTGAGACAGTCTGTAACGTATTAAGTAAAATGAACACAACTACCTTTTCAAAGAAAACACAAGCTCTATAATTACTCGCACACACTAATTTAAAAAAACAACTAATGTAACTAATGAGTTTCACTTAAAAGTGAAGGTCTTTATGTAATTTTAAGTAGTTGTTTTCAAATACTAAAACAGAACATCAGAATTTTCAAGCAAATATGAAAAAAATCACAAAGGACATGAACTGGCTTACATTTTGCATGAATCTTAGTATCTGACACAGAACCTGGCATAAAGAAAAGTACTTAAATATACATCTTTCCTGACTGCACTTCCTGATCTCGGTGGTCTGAAGTCTATAATTCAGTGAGAGGTGATAGGCTGCTAGAGGTGCGGGGCTACAGGAGAAGTAGCAAGAAGCCAGGATAATGAAGAAGAGCAGAGGCGGGACGCAGACAACAGGGGCAGCTCTAGGCACACATGTTAACCCCCTTCACTACTCATTGTGTTTGAATGGCGGTGACTCTTCAGACACAGCAGAGGACTAAGGAAGGTCATGCTTAAACTTAAGGGCATGGAAGACAGAGACATCCAGGGATCTGAACCATCAAGCAGTTTTTTCTGAATCATCAACACAGATTTTTGAGAATGACTTGCAGAAAGGACAGAGCAAGGGAATGCTGGCTTTTTATTACTTATAAGACTTTTATTTTTTAATTTTATTTTTAATTGGAGGATAACTGCTTTACAATGTTGTGCTGGCTTCTGCTGTTTATGACAGTGTGACTCAGCTGTAAGTATACATAGTATACATATATGCCCTCCCTCGCGGATATATGCCCTCCCCTGCGCCTCCCTCCTACCCCATCCCCCCATCTACGTCATCACAGAGCACTGAAGCTGAGCTCCCTGTGCTGCATACAGCTGCTTCCTGCCAGCTATTTATTTTACACATGACAGTACATATATGTCAATGCTACTCTCTCAATTTGTACCACCCTGTGTTTCCCCACTGTGCCCACAAGCGCATTCTCCATGCCTGCAACTCTATTCCTGCCCTTCACTATGTCCATCAGTACCATTTTTCTCGATTCCATCTATTTGTGCTAATATATGATACTTTTTTTCTCTCTTTCTGATTTATTTCACTCTCTATAACAGGTTCTAGTTCATCCACCTCACTACATTCTACTTTGAACCCATAGATCTGAAATCAACTAAAAAGGTTCTTTTTGTGTCTTCAGTCTATGGTCTAAAATTGAAAAAATGCACAGTTCTCTTAGTTTGTTTCCCTAGCCCATATCCTGAAAAAACAAGAGACACTGAGAGCAGAACCCAAGATACAGTGTTTTTCCCCCACAGAGCAAAATACACCACAGACTCTGGGATCATTATCCCTGCCTCCACCCAGGTCCTGCGAAAGCTGTCCGTGTCCTCAAATAAACTTCTAACCTTATAGGCCAACCCATTTTATACGTAAACTAAAGCCCACTCCAGGCATGTTCCCTCTTCAACGGACAAGCCTCGAGCTTTCTCAAGTCCATGAAGTGATTCATGTCATTCCTCCCTTAACAACCTCTTTACTCCTCTTACATACTGCATTACATTCCAGCCTAAAAATTCTACTCTTCATCTTCTTCACCATCCAGTCTACAGTTACCTCTTCTTCCTGGCATCTAACTTCTGCACCCCTCATCCATCTCTGTCAATTATAATCAGTTATTTTTCACATATATAAAGCTACCCTTTCAACTAACTATAAATATCTTGAACATAAGGGCTCTCTCACACATCTATGCCTTTTGCATGACTCTAGATTCAGAGTCGCATAAAACAGATTATTTATGGATGACTCACTTCTCAAAGTTCTCATGTGTAGAATTCACTCGACAATTACAGGCACTGCACTAGACAAACTCATGTAGAGTGGAGGTGAGTAATGACTAAGATGAACCTTGCCAGCGTTGAAATAAGGTATATACCTTCAAAATACTATAGTAAAGGGTCATCCATGAGTCTGAATGAATCTCTCACCTGAGAACCTGACGGTGGGAAAGTAACTCCTTCTTCTTTCATAGATTTAATAGTTGCAGATATGAGACTAAACTGAGGGTCCTTCTGAAATTCCTCTGACCATTCTACCATTAAAGATTTCAGTTTTTCACATACTTTAGGATGAGCCTTTTAAAGAAAAGGCAAAGAAAAAAAATGGTTAAAATAAGCACTTGAATTATTTAACAAAGAGAATTACCACCAAAATTCTTTAGTTTTATGAATATTCACAAGAGTCCAACAAACCTTAGTTTAGATAAGCACTTCATAAATACCTATTTTAATATACACCTGTCTCTTGGAAAATTACCCGTTTTGAACATTAATGTTTATGTCTTATACAATGACAATGAACCTGACATATTCAGAGATTTCATGTTTTCCTAATATTCTCAATATTAAACTTTTTATATCAACTAACATAAAATTCTGAGATTTTTGTCGCTAACAGCATGAACATAGTATATCAGAGTTTCTATTACAAATAAATCAATAACAACCCCATCACAAAGACTCTCTCCACCCTATTCTAAAATAAAGGCCTCCTTTGCTCACCATCTCTACTGGGAATCAGGACAGAATGATGGTTAATTTGGATGCTGTTATCACAGACACTACATCTGAACTTCAGCTATGCCACTTATTAGCTGCATAATCTTAGACAAGTTACTCTTAAGTCTCAGTTTCTCCATCTATAAAATAAGAATGACCTGGGAATCTACCTTCTAAGAGTTGTGAAGAACATTAAACAAGATAGCATGTGTAAAGTGCTTAAAGAAGATCAGCTTTATCACTTACATATATGCTTTAGGGAGAAAACAGTTTTCGGTGCTATGAATGCAAACAACAAATTTTAGAACAGAAAGTTTGCTTTGTTTAGAATTTATCTAAAATGATTTCACTTACAACTCTACTAATGCTATAACACAGCTAAAATAACACAGCATATGTATTTTTTAATGACTTAAATTTTTTTCCTTTTTAAAATTTACCTTATTTTTTATCACAGCACGTACTTCTGTTGCAAAATCACGGGAACAAACTTCTAAATGAAATATCTTTCCACAGTTTGCCACACAAGCCCCAAGAAGCTATTAAGTAAAATAAAAATCAATATACAAATGTTGAGATGTAATCTTAACTTACTGAAACAAACACATTTAAAATTTGGGCCAAATAATAACATGACTTTCACTTACAGTTAATGCCTGCAGAGCAACATGAGGAACTTTATGATTTACCCTTTTCATTATGGCTTTTAGGCAATCTTTTGCTCTAAAAAACGAAGAAAGTTAGGTATTCAGAATTTCAATTCAAGCATTAAATACATAAGGTATTCTATGACCAAGTAACTTTAAAAGCTATTTGGTCATACAATACCTTATATGTACACCTGCAAACTTTACTTCATTAAGGGAATAAATCTATCAAATGATCTTACACCTTTTGCTCATAGAGGGAAAAAAATGCTTGTTGCAAAGGCTGTGTATCCCAAAAACCAAAAATCAAATCATTTCAAAAAGGTCAGTCAACACAAGAGAACAATATCATAAAAATTATCTTTACATTTAAGACTGACAGCTTTCAGACAGCAAATTCTTATTTTGTGGGGAAAAAACTAGCAAGATACATAATCTAAATGATGTAAGTATAACCATGCATGAATAAACTTCAAGAAGCTGTTAACATTAAAACAAATGCTTTCATCAGTCTTCTAAACTTCTAATGTATAATCAGTTTATTGTCCCCATTCCATCCTCAAAGCACTATTATCCACATTCACTTTTTCATCATGATTTATTGCATTTATCTATTCATTACTGAAAGATCTTTTCAATATATATTGTTTTTTATCTACCTCATTAATAACATGTCTAAGTCACAGGGGAACACACTAAATAATTTAGTCTAGTCATTGTTAACATCTGTCCCTATGGAATCAAGGCATTATATATATATTTTTGTTTGTTTGTTTGTTTTTCGAGCTGTACCTGAGGCTTCTAGGATCTTAGTTCCTCAACCAGAGATTGAACCTGGACCCCCAGCAGTGAAAGCACAGTGTCCTAAGCACTGGACCACTAGGGAATTCCCTGTATCAAAGCTTTAATTATACATTTTAATATTTCAAGTTTTCACTTAATTCTTTTCTGTTTGTTCTTTCAGAATAAGATTAATCACATAAATTTAGCCAGTAGCATGTCTTTACTTTTACTCCCAAAAGGAATAGTGAAATCCCATTTCCTTCCAGAATTATATCAGGAAAAGAAATACAGATTATTAAGTTCCTAGACGGCATGACAGGCCATCTTACCCATTAGGAGTGCTTCCAACTTTGTCACATATGTCCATGATAAGACTCCAATCTTCTGTAGTATTGTACTCATTTGTAGCCTTTTCTATAAGAAATAAACATACAAAAAAATTAGAATGTCTTACATAATAATAAATCCAGGAAAGACATAAAAGTATCAAGAGAAAAAGAAACCAGTTACACACAACGGAACTCCTATAAGACCATTAGCCGATATTTTGGCAGAAACTCTGCAGACCAGAAGAATATGGTGTAATATTTTCAAAGTGATGAAAGGAGAAAAACCTACAAATGAGAATACTCCACCCGCCTGAAAAAAACACAAGCAAACACTCTACCCAGCAAAGAATCACTCTCTAACCAGGCTCCTCTGTCCATGGGATTTTCCATTGTACTGGAGTGGGTTGCCATTTCTTTCTCTAGGGGACCTTCCCAACCCAGGGATCGAACCTGGGTCTCCACCATTGTAGACAGACACTTAACTGTCTGAGCCACCAGGGAAGTCCAATCCCAAAGAAAGGCAATGCCAAAGAGTGCTCCAACTACTGTACAAATGCACTCATCTCACATGCTAGCAAGGTAACACTCAAAATTCTCCAAGTTAGGCTTCAACAGTACGTGAATCATGAAGTTCCACATGTTCAAGCTGGTTGTAGAAAAGTTAGAGGAACCAGGATCAAATTGCCAACATCCACTGGATCATCAAAAAAGCAAGATAATTCCAGAAAAACATCTACTACTGCTTCATTGACTATGCCAAAGCCTTTGACTATATCGATCACAACAAACTGGAAAATTCTTAAAGAGATGGACATACCAGAACACCTGACCTGCCCCCTGAGATATCTGTATGCAGGTCAAGAAGAAACAGAACTAGACATGAAACAACAGACTTGTTCCAATTCAGGAAAGGAGTATGTCAACACTGTATATTGTCACCCTCTTATTTAACTGATATGCAGAGTAAGTCATGAGAAATGCTCGACTAGTTGAAGCACAAGCTGGAATCAAGGTTGCTGGGAGAAATATCAATAACCTCAGATATGCAGATGACACCACCCTCATGGCAGAAAGCAAAGAAGAACTAAAGAGCCTCTTAATGAAAGTGAAAGAGAAGAGTGAAAAAGTTGGCTTAAAGCTCAATATTCAGAAAACTAAGATCATGGTGTTTGGTCCCATCACTTCATGGGAAATAGATGGGGAAACAGTGGAAACAGTGTCAGACTTTATTTTTTTTTGGACTCCAAAATCACTGCAGATGGTGATTGCAGCCATGAAATTAAAAGATGCTTGCTCCTTGGAAGGAAGGTTAAGGCCAACCTATTAAAAAACAGAGACATTACTTTGCCAACAAAGGTCTGTCTAGTCAAGGCTATGGTTTTTCCAGTGGTCATGTATGGATGTGAGTTGGACTGTAAAGAAAGCTGAGCGCCGAAGAATTGATGCTTTTGAACTGTGGTGTTGGAGAAGACTCTTGAGAGTCCCTTGGACTGCAAGGAGATCCAAACAGTCCATCCTAAAGGAGATCAGCCCTGGGTGTTCATTGGAGGGACTGATGTTGAAGCTGAAACTCCAATACTTTGGCCACCTGATTCAAAGAGCTGACTCATTTAAAAAGACCCTGATGCTGGGAAAGATTGAGGGCAGGTGGAGAAGGGGACGACAGAGGATGAGATGGTTGGATGGCATCACCGACTCGATGGACATGGGTTTAGGCAGACTCTGGGAGTTGGTGATGGATAGGGAGGCCTGGTGTGCTGCAGTCCATGGGATCACAGAGTCGGACACAACTGAGTGACTGAACTGAACTGAAACTGTCTTTACGAGAAGTGTTAAAGCATTTAAGCAGCAAACATCAAAACTACAAATTTTGAAATGAAAAATCTCACTGGCAAAGGCAAATGTACAGTGAAGATAGTAGATTACTGACAAAGGTAGTAGGAAGGTTAAAAGAAGTAAATTCATCTATATCCACAAGAGTAGTTAAGGGATACAAAAAACTGAAAACTTGCAAATTTAAGGATAAAAGGCAATTATTCTGACAGTGAAATGTTAAGTCAGAAATTTTAGCAATATATTTTTGCCTATCGTAAGTTCTAGACTCAAGCACCAAGTTCTGCAGGTAGAAACTTATCACTCAAGTCTAGCCTCTTCCCTGGGAGAAAGATGACTAGTTCTTTTACAGAGGAAGTCAGACCAGGCTGTATTTTTCAGAAGTTGAAAATGCTTAACTATTTCTCAAACATATCTAATAATCCCAGTTAATTCAAAAGTACAGACAGGGAAGAAAAAAAAAAAAGGAAAAATCTCCTAGTTCTACGAACCTCTTGGAAAACTATGATGCATATTTACCCAGACCTTTTTCTAGCATGTATATGGGGAAAAAATATGCATAAAACTAAATAAAAGAGAGCACCCAAAAACTGATAACCACTTCCCTGCCAAAGTTATGAACAAGAAACAAAACAAAAAATAAAATATCACTGTCATTCCTAATAGAAGCTTTAAGGTGTGGTGGACAAATGGGGTTGCTAGCAGTGAGCCCCAGAGATGGACGTGTTAGCACAAGACAGAGCAGACCTCTCCCTGCAGGGCTGAGCCCCTGCACAATTATTCCAAGAAGAAATCAATTCATGGCTATAAAAAGACCAGATAGCTCTTACGTTGACAATGGGCACCAGGAGGGTCAGTTACTCCCAAATTTACAATCAGATAAGTCATTATACCGGAGACATAAGAGATGTGGGTTTGATCCCTAGGTCGGGAAGATCTGAGGAGGGTATGGCAACCCACTCCAGTATCCTTGCCTGGAGAATCCCATGGACAGAGGAGTCTGGTAAGCTATAATCTATAGGATCGCACGACTGAAGTGACTCAGCATGCACATGCACTCTAGTCGTTATAACAGGGATGGAGTCAATAACGAAGTGGGGGCAGACTTGGGTGACACGAACAGAACTCTCTGCTCAGGAAGGAGACCTCGGGTAGAGAAAAGGTAGTTTTCAACAATGTGATCATCCTAAATATATTACTTCATAAGGTGCCTTTACACTTAACATAATCATCTCTTCATGTTCATAAATACATGTCTATACTGTATAGTAAAAGCTATGGTCTTCCCAGTAGTCATGTATGGATATGAGAATTAAACCATAAAGAAAGTTGAGCACTGAAGAATTGATGCTTTCCGAACTGTAGAGCTGGAAAAAATTCTTGAGAGTCCCTTGGACTGCAAGGAGATCAAACCAGTCATCCTAAAGGAAATCAACCTTGAATATTCATTGGAAGGACTGATGCTGAAAGTCCAACACTCTGGCCACCAGATGTGAAGAGCCAACTCATTTGAAAAGACCCCGATGCTGGGAAAGACTGAAAGCAGGAGAAGAGGGCGACAGAGGATGAGATGGTTGGATGGCATCACCGAGTCAAAGGACATGAATCTGGGCAAACTCCAGGAGATGGTGAGAGACAGAGAAGCTTGATGTGCTGCAGTTCAGGGGGTCGCAAAGAGTCAGATGCAACTTGGCAACTGAATAACCAACAACAACATTTTTAATTGCTGCATGATGCACCACTATATACAGTGTGGCCACAAAGTGCCTATATAAGCTAGTGAGAAGTCATCAGTGAACTTTAATTTTAAATCCATCAAGTACTCAGCCTCTCTTCTTTATTACACTTACTAGAATCACTCATATTGATATCCCACATAAACTAAATAACAAAATAATTAAGAGATCAGAACTGAATGCACAGAAGTTTCTGTAGATGTGTCATAGCATTAACACTTAACCCCATCATCTCTTTCTGCCACCACTATTCTCCCTCCACCCAATCCTCAGAAAGAATGTAGACTCCAATAAAACAGTATCCAGTGCATACAGCGGGTGCTAAGTAATTAATTCATGGTGCTGGTTGCTCCTTCATACCCTATAACCCTGGTACAATGACTCTAAAGCGGGAAACAACAGCAGAGCTTCTGAGTAAATGAGCTCTAATAGCCTTTAAGAAGCCCCAAATAGCCCCAGTGAAGTCTGTGCAAACTTCTGGACCATTAGGAGTCTCACAGCTGAGCAACACAAGGGGCTCCACAGAATCAAGCTTCAACAGCAACACCAAGTGGCAACAAAAGGCAACAGCACCAGGGAGCTTAAAAGGGAGGTTCCGGTTCTCTGCTTGTTTACTGAAGAGGAATGATAATACCAATACCTCTGGGAGTCCATCTAAAAAGACAGCCAGGGTGAACAGGGAAAGGAATGCCTCCAGAAGGAGGCAAAGGACTTCTAGTACAGTGATATATATTTATCTTGAGTCTGAAGAGCAAATCAAATATATTACAACTTGCCAGCTTCACTCTCAAATTTTCTCTCTGCCTATAATGGATGGGGTCTTTGTTCTTGCTGTACACAGATCATTCCTTTTTTTTTCAAATGTCATTTGGCAGTGTTACAACTACCTGAGATTAAATATTCCCCCAATATATTTTTCTTTATAGAGTAATCATTTATCTTTTACAGGTAAATCCTTAGTCTTTTCGTAATTTCATCAGGCACATGGGGTGAGGTGGGGATCTAAGAATCTATCCTTACCTCTTTGATCTGAGAAGCCAGCATCATCAATCACCAAATTTTGTCAGTACACATGTGTATCAGTACCAACACACTCAACACCCACTCATGTCCCCCTCCTCCACAACTGATTTTTAGATCATCCAATAACCTACCTATTCCTGCTAGAACTCAATTTTTAATGACTGTTTTTTCACTTCAGGCTATGTGATACATAATTAAATGTGAAGCCTCTTTGATACCCCTTCAAAACCCTTCCAATTTCAAAAATATCTCAACAGAATTTTTTTTACTTGATCTTTTATAGAAAATGGAAAAATCCTAATTTAAATACTCTATCCAACATAGTTTACTTTCTACAAATACAGGACTCACAATTACCCTTTTTAAAAAGTATAAAATCTGAAGACTTTATAATGGCCTGCCAAAAAGGATTTCATTTTTCAAGTGAAGGAAATAACAGTTAAATTATGTGCTTAAAAGTATTTTAAACTCCAGGAAAAATCTTAAATATTATAATTAAGGAACCATTCTTTTATAGCATGTCACCATGCCCAGTGTTGGGGCCCTATCTCACATTATCCTATGTCAAATACATAGAGCGGGGGAGAGTTAAAAGAGCCTTCCTGGGGCCTAAATGCTAAATTTCCAGGGTTTGGTGGGTGTAAGTCATAACATTTCATCACCAGGTTATGACTATATATAGAGAGCTTCAAATACACAGTGAAATACTTCAGAAAGATTCTAAGAATATCATAAAGAATCAATCCACCAATACCTATAT
Organism: Madoqua kirkii; assembly: GCA_006408675.1. Lineage (NCBI taxonomy): Eukaryota > Metazoa > Chordata > Mammalia > Artiodactyla > Bovidae > Madoqua > Madoqua kirkii. The sequence continues at coordinate 14,084 of SJYC01042817.1, forward strand.
GGAACAAAAGACTCACCCTCTACATAGCCCATTATGTTCAACACACAGCATTAAAAAGGATTCAAGTCTACCCATAAAACTTTTAAAATAGGTTCCATCAGTAATTTAAAAAATTATATAAAACAAGAATGCCTCAAGATCTTTAAAGCTCTTCCTAATAGGTTTGAAAATAAAAACTCACGACTGGTCCGCTTTCAAGCACGGTAGAATATCTGGTACCAGATTTGCTACTCTATTGAAAACAAGTATGTTGTTAGTCACTCTAAGTCTCACTCTCTGCAACTCGGTAGGCTGTAGTCCACTAGGCTCCTCTGTCCATGTGATTCTCCAGGCAAGAATACTGGAGTGGTTGCCATTACCTCTCTAGGGGATCTTCCCGACCCAGGGATGGAACCTGGTCTCTTGCATTGAAGGTAGATTTTTTACCATCTGAGCCACCATGGGGCTGAAAACAAGAATAAAACAGGCCAAAATATATGAGGTACCTGTGGTCAGGAAGTAAACAACAAGCAGTGCACATCTGAGGTTTCTGAGAGAAGGGAAATATGAAGTAAGCCTACTATAGCCCTAGTGTTCTACCGGGGCATACATATACTTGTTCCAACACAAGTAGTGAAAGTCACTCGGTCATGTCCTACTCTTTTCGACCCCATGGACTACACATGGAATTCTCTAGACCAGAATACTGGAGTGGGTAGCCTTTCCCTTCTGCAGGGGATCTTCCCAACCCAGGGATTAAATCCAGCTCTCTCGCATTGCATGTGGCTTCTTTACCAGCGGAGCCACAAGGGAAGGCCAAGAATACTGGAGTGGGTAGTTTATCCCTTCTCCAATGGATCTTCCTGACCCAGGAATCGAACCGGGGTCTCCTGCACTGCAAGTGGATTCTTTACCAACTGAGCTATCAAGGAAGCCCCAAACACAAGTAGAACCAGCCCAAATAAGGCACCTAGGAGACAGAGGCCAGATTTCCGAGCATAGGGATTTAATCGTGGGTCCTTGTTGGTCAAGGGCTATGCTGTACACACCCATACTCCCACACACTCTGGGTGAGGTTCTGTGAGGTCTAGCACATATCACCTGCTATGAGGCTGGAAGGCTGCACAACGCAAGGAGTCTTTACAAGTTCCTACCTGTTATGGACAGTGTCTGTGTCCCCACAAAATTCATACCATGAAGCCCTACCCCTCAGCACTGCTGGAGCTGGAGACCAGACTCTAAAGAAGTAATTAAGGTAAAATAAGGTCATAAGGTTGAAGCCCTGACCCAAGAGGATCAGTGTCCTCAAAAGCAGAGACACCAGAGAGCTCCCTATCTTTTCTCACATGCACAAAAATGAGGTCAGGTGAGGGCACAGTGAGAAGACAGCCATCCGCAGCCCCAGGGAGAGACCTCATTAGACACCAACCCTGCTGGGACCTTGATTTTGGACTTCCAGTCACCAGAAATGTGAGAAGACAGACAGCTCCGTTCTCTACATTATTTGGCTATGGCAGCCCAAGCAGACTAGTACTCCACCCAACTAGAGCAGAGAGGACCATCATTCTAGGCTATCAGTGGAAACTCCCAAAAGGCTATCACGCCTTAGGAGTGAAGGCATCCTAGAATTTAGTAATATCAAAACAGACCTACCTCACAAAGAAAACTAGTTAACCAACACATACTAACTAAATTCATGCATACTGGAATTACGTCAAGTGAAGACTACTTGTACATTAAAGCAGTTTCAATATTCCTTCAAATGTGCACAAAACTACCAATACCTAGAATAATGTAGGACCATATACTCAGTGTGCTCTCTGAAGGCAACATATTTGTACTAGACCAATAAGATATTACTCTGCTGACTAAGGTCCGTCTAGTCAAGGCTATGGTTTTTCCTGTGGTCATGTATGGATGTGTAGGTTGGACTGTGAAGAAGGCTGAGCGCCGAAGAATTGATGCTTTTGAACTGTGGTGTTGGAGAAGACTCTTGAGAGTCCCTTGGACTGCAAGGAGATTCAACCAATCCATTCTGAAGGAGATCAGCCCTGGGGTTTCTTTGGAAGAAATGATGCTAAAGCTGAAACTCCAGTACTTTGGCTACCTCATGTGAAGAGCTGACTCACTGGAAAAGACTCTGATGCTAGGAGGGATTGGGGGCAGGAGGAGAAAGGGACGACAGAGGATGAGATGGCTGGATGGCATCACGGACTCGAGGGACGTGAGTCTGGGTGAACTCCGGGAGTTGGTGATGGACAGGGAGGCCTGGCGTGCTGTGAATCACGGGGTCGCAGAGTCGGACACGACTGAGCGACTGAACTGAACTCAACACTACACCCAATCACATGGACATTAACAATCACAATATACAGATAATCAAGACTATACTGAAGGCAATATAAAACATTATTATAATTAGGATACTGCATGTATCTCAAGACATGACTAAAGCAATGCTTAGGTCTTAATGGAAAAATCGCTTTTTATGTATTGATTTTAAAAACAATTATTTTTATACCTTAAAATTACAGGAGAAGAACTGTGGAAAACTGAAAAAAAAAGTTGTTTTCCAAAAGCAGAAATAACTAGAAAATGGAAAACAAATGAGTACGTAGAATTCATTTTGATATCTGACAGGAAACCACAGCTGGGGCTTTTACTAAAGACATAAAAATATTCTTTCTTTACATCAATTCATTACATACTAAATAACTATTTGAAAGTACAGGACAGCCAATTTTTTCTAAAAGATTGCAAATCCTACATATTTACACTATTAAAATAAAATATACTTGCTATTAAATTAGTAGACCACACTAGATTCTAGTTTGGTAATCTAGACCAAACTAAATTCTAGTTTAGTTAAATTTAGATTAAAATATTTAAATGCCAAATACTTCACACTGATAAGATGATAAATATTTCATCTGCTTCTCTGGCTCCAATTACAACCACCATAGACTTAGCATTTTGGAGTGCTTGGGTTTAACTTACATTTTCTCTTTTAATTCTCCTCATTTAATGTTTTGATTTGGGGAAAATTTTTGTTGATACAGTTTACTATGGGGAAAGCTGTAATATAAATTCTACTTTAATACACTACTTATCTCCTAAAATAAAAACCTACTTATAGCTCTGAGTAATGAATGACAGGTAATAATTTAATTAAAAAACAACCACAAGTGATAGTTTCAAAGTATTTTACATATGCTCAACTATTTACATTGAACCCAAAGAAGATTTCCCATTTAATACATAAGGAAATTTCTGAGACACAGAAAAGTAACTAGCAAAGATTATACAGCTAGTAAACAGTAAAATATTCCAATCGAGGCAATGTGGCTCAGGGTGTATTTTCTATTAAACTGCCTCTTGGCAACAATTTTTGTTCAAAATTGCTAAATTAACTCTTTTAATGAGTCAGTTGTCAGTTTCTCTATATAGGAACATTTTAAACATACTGAATAATAAAAATGCTAGATCAACTCTGCTTTATAAGCAAAGGATCAGACAGTGTGTCATGCTTAACTCCATATACTATATCATCTAGTAAAACAATATATACATTTGAAATTCTTGCTCTGGTGGAATACAGAAGAATGACTGCTACTCTTTTTCTCATTTCACGTGTCACGCCAACATTTGTGGGGAGACTAGGAAAAATTTATAGAGTTGGGCAGACAGGAAGAAAGAAGAAAAAAAAATCAAAAAAATCATTTACTGCCTTCTACTATTTTAATTTATTAAAAGGTAAAAGGTCTAGGGCAGGCTTTACCTCCCTACAAAGTTCAATTTCTTCTTATGTGACACTCCCAAGATACCTTCAATTATCCGGTTTGCTGAGAACCATCAGTTCAGTTCAGTTCAGCTGCTCAGTTGACTCCAACTCTTTGTGACCCATGAACAAGCACGCCAGGCTTCCCTGTCCATCCAACTCCTGGAGTCTACCCAAACACATGTCCATTGAGTTGGTGATACCATCCAATCATCTCATCCTCTATCGTCCTCTTCTCCGCCAGCCCTCAATCCTTCCCAGAATCAGGGTCCTTTCAACTGAGTAGCTCTTCACATCAGGTGGCCAAAGTATTGGAGTTTCAGTTTCAAAATTAATCCTTCCAATGAACACTCAGGAATGATCTCCTTTAGTATGGACTGGTTGGATCTCCTTGCAGTCCAAGGGACTCTCAAGAGTCTTCTCCAACACCACAGTTCAAAAGCATCAATTCTTCAGTGCTCAGCTTTCTTTACAGTCCAACTCTCACAGCCATACATGACTACTAGAAAAACCATACCTTTGACTAGACGGATCTTTGTTGGCAAAGTAATATCTCTGCTTTTTAATATGCTGTCTAGGTTGGTCATAACTTCCCCTCCAAAGAACAAGTGTTTTTTAATTTCATGGCTGCATTCACCATCTGCAGTGATTTTGGAGCCCCCAAAAATAAAGTCTGACACTGTTGCCCCATCTATTTGCCATGCAGTGATGGGAGCGAACACCATGATCTTCATTTTCTGAATGCTGAGCTTTAAGCCAACTTTTTCACTCTCCTCTTTCACTTTCATCAAGAGGCTCTTTAGTTCTTTGCGTTCTGCCATGAGAGTGGTGTCATCTGCATATCTGAAGTTATTGATATTTCTCCCACCAATCTTGATTCCAGCTTATGTTTCATACAGGCCAGCGTTTCCCATGATGTACTTTGCATATAAATTAAATAGCAGAGTGACAATATACAGCCTTGATGTATTCATTTCTCAATTTGGAACCAGTCTGCTGTTCCATGTCCACTTCTAACTGTTGCTTCCTGATCTGTATACAGGTTTCTCAAGAGACAGGTCAGGTGGTCTGGTATTCCCATCTCTTTTGGCATTTTCCACAGTTTCTTGTGATCCACACAGTCAAAGGCTTTAGCATAGTCAATAAAGCAGAAATAGATGTTTTTCTTGGAACTCTCTTGCTTTTTCCATGATCCAGCGGATGTTGGCAATTTGATCTCTGGTTCCTCTGCCTTTTCTAAAACCAGCTTGAACATCAGGAATTTCACAGTTCACATGTTGCTGAAGCCTGGCTTGGAGAATTTTGAGCATTACTTTACTAGCATGTGAGATGAGTGCAACTGTGCGGTAGTTTGAGCATTCTTTGGCATTGCCTTTCTTTAGGATTGGAATGAAACTGACCTTTTGCAGTCCTGTGGCCACTGATGAGTTTTCCAAATTTGCTGGCATATTGTGTGCAGCACTTTCACAGCATCATCTTTCAGGATTTGAAATAGCTCAACTCAATT
>SJYC01042818.1:0-44440 GCA_006408675.1 Madoqua kirkii
GAATGAAACTGACCTTTTGCAGTCCTGTGGCCACTGATGAGTTTTCCAAATTTGCTGGCATATTGTGTGCAGCACTTTCACAGCATCATCTTTCAGGATTTGAAATAGCTCAACTCAATTCCATCACTTCCACTGGCTTTATTTGTAGTGATGCTTCCTAAGGCCCACTTGACTTCACATTCCAAGATGTCTGGCTCTAGGTGAGTGATCACACCATTGTGATTATCTGGGTCGTGAAGATCTTTTTTGGACAGTTCTTCTGTGTATTCTTGCCACTCTTCTTAATATCTTCTGCTTCTGTTAGGTCCAGACCATCTGTCCTTTATTGAGTGCATTTGTGCATGAAATGTTCCCTTGGTATTTCTAACTACCTTGAAGAATGCTCTAGTCTTCCCCATTCTATTGTTTTCCTCTATTTCTTTGCACTGATCACTGAGAAAGGCTTTCTTATCTCTTCTTGCTAGTTTTTGAACTCTGTATTCAAATGGGTGTATCTTTCTCTCCTTTGCTTTTTGCTTCTCTTCTTTTCACAGTTATTTGTAAGGCCTCCTCAGACAGCCATTTTGCTTTTTTGCATTTCTTTTTCCTGGGGATGGTCTTGATCCTGTCTCCTGTGCAATGTCACGAACCTCCATCCATAGATCATCAGGCACTCTATCAGATCTAATCCCTAAAATCTATTTTTCACTTCCACTGTCTAATCATAAGGGATTTGATTTAGGTCATACCTAAATGATCTAGTGATTTCCCCCACTTTCTTCAATTTAAGTCTGAATTTGGTGATAAGGAGTTCATGATCTGAGCCACAGTCCACTCCCAGTCTTGTTTTTCCTGAGTGTATAGAGCTTCTCCATCTTTGGCTGAAAAGAGAAATCAATTTGATTTCGGTGTTGGCTATCTGGTGACATCCATGTGTAGAGTCTTCTCCTGTGTTGTTGCAAGAGGGTGTTTGCTATGACCAGTGCATTCTCTTGGCAATGGTTCTCTTGGCTATGACCAGTGCGTTCTGTTGTTCTATTAGCCTTTGCCCTGCTTCATTCTGTATTCCCAGGCCAAATTTGCCTGTTACTCCAGGTGTTTCCTGACTTCCTACTTTTGCATTCCAGTCTCCTATAATGAAAAGGACATCTTTTTTGGGTATTATTTCCGAAAGGCCTTGTAGGTCTTCATAGAACTATTCAACTTCAGCTTCATCAGCATTACCAGTCGGGGCATAGACTTGGATTACCATGATATTGAATGGTTTCCCTTGGAAAACAAACAGAGATCATTCTGTCATTTTTGAGATTGCATCCAAGTATTGCATTTTGGACTTTTTTGTTGACTATGATAGCTACTCCGTTTCTTCTAAGGGATTCCTATCCACGGCAGGAGATATAATGATCATCTGAGTTAAATTCACCCATTGCAATCCACTTTAGCTCACTGATTCCTAGAATGTTGATGTTCACTCTTGCCATCTCCTGTTTGACCACTTCTAATTTGCCTTGATTCATGGACCTGACATTCCAGGTTCCTATGCAATATTGTTCTTTACAGCATCAGACCTTGCTTCTATCACCAGTCACATCCACAACTGGGTATTGTTTTTGCTTTGGCTCCGATCCTTCATTCTTTCTGGAGTTATTTCTCCATTGATCTCCAGTTGCATACTGGGCACCTATCCCCCTCAGGAGTTCATCTACACTGTCCTTCCTTTTTGCCTTTTCATACCATTCATGGGGTTCTCAAGGCAATAATACTGAAGTGGTTTGCCACTCCTTTCTCCAGTGGACCATATTTTCTCATACCCCACTCCCAACTCCACAGCACAGTTATGCTCATTTCTACAAACTCTGACATCAGGAAACAGGGCAGAAGTATAAATATAGTAAGTGTAACTTCCATTTCAACAGACTTATCAAAAAAGCTTCATGTGGAAGACACTTACTAACAGTTGGGGAAAAGGAAAAATGAATCTCCAAAAGTAGCCACTAACTTGTCAAAACACCACCAATGGAGAATCAAAAGCAGTTAGGTTGGGCCAATGATTACTTGTCCTCTGCAGACTGAGGAAATCACTGGGCACATGTGGAGCACACACATTACCCATTAAACACTGAAGACTCACCTTCTCTACTCCCACCTCTGAAACTTACACACTAGCTTAAGGCTTCTAGGTAGTTCCCCTCAGCTCTGACTGAAATCTGAAACCATGTTCTCATCTGTAAAATGGAAATTAGAAGGCTGACATGTTTAAAAGAGTTGTGAAAATTAAATGAAAAGAAAAATGGATGAAAAACTTAAATGGGTATTTTAAAAAAGAGAATATTAATTTAGTGACTATATTAAAGCTCAAGCACATAAATACATATTAAAGCCACAGTGAGATACCATTAGAATGGCTAAAATTCTCAAAACTACAGCACTAGGTACTGGCAAAATTTTGACATGAAAATGAAGTAATATGAGCTAAAACTAAGTAGGTGGCAGCTTTAAAATGTCAATAGTTTTCAGGGGGCAAAGTCTTGATATCTGTTACACTGACCTTCCTAGGTTCAATCCCTATACTAAATACAAACAGTCACTAGCCAGTAAAGTTACAGACAAATAAAGCAATGATGTTTAAAAAAGAATTCTTTCCTCTCAACCCTCTATGTTAAGTTGTAGTATGTTGTATATTTACCTGTAGAAAAATCCTCCTCTTGCCCTCTTAACTTTAAAATTGACTCTTGAATAACACGGATTTGAAGTGCACAGATCCATGTAATATGCAAATTTTTTTCTAATAACTATAAAAAATTTCTAGAGGTTTATAACAATGTGAAAAAATCTGCAGACAAATCGGGCAGCCTAGAAATATTTTAAAGATTAAGAAAAAGGTGTGTTATAAATGCATAAGATATATGTAGATATATGTATAACATCAAAAACATAATAATAGACTGTGTTATTGGTAAGGCTTCCTGTCAACAGTAGGTAATTAGTAGTTAAGTTTTGGGGGGAGTCAAAAGTTAATAAATGGAGTTTTAACTGTGCAAGGGGTCAACAACCCTAACCCCCTGATTTGTTCAAGGGTCAATTATAAATCTAAGTAAGCTTAGAACTAAATACTAGTATCAAGAAACAAAAAAGTATATTTTTAGCTATCAATATCATCAGTTCATATAAATAAGAATAAACTACAGTTTAGTTCAGTTGCTCAGTTGTGTCTGACTCTTTGCAGCCCCATGAACCACAGCATGCCAGGCCTCCCTGTCCATCACCAACTCTCGAAGTCCACCCAAACCCATGTGCATCGTGTCGGTGATGCCATCCAACCATTTCATCCCGTTGTCCCCTGCCCTCAATCCTTCCCAGAATCAGGGTCTTTTCAAATGAGTCAGCTCTTAGTATGAGGTGGCCAAAGTACTAGAGTTTCAGATTCAACATCAGTCCCTCCAATGAACACTCAGGACTAATCTCCTTTAGGATGGACTGGTTGGATCTCCTTTCAGTCCAAGGGACTCTCAAGAGTCTTCTCCAATACCACAGTTCAAAAGCATTAATTCTTTGGCACTCAGCTTTCTTTACAGTTCAACTCTCACATCCATACATGACTACTCACATCCATACATGACTAATGGAAAAACCATAGCCTTGACTAGACGGACATTTGTTGGCAAAGTAATGTCTCCGCTTTTTAATACGCTGTCTAGGTTGGTCATAACTTTCCTTCCAAGGAGCAAGTGTCATTTAATTTCCTGGCTGCAATCACCATCTGCAGTGATTTTGGAGCCCAAAAAAATAAAGTCTGACACTGTTTCCCCATCTATCTGCCATGAAGTAATGGGACCAGATGCCATGATCTTAGTTTTGTGACTGTTGAGCTTTAAGCCAACTTTTTCACTCTCCACTTTCATCAAGTGGCTCTTTAGTTCCTCTTCACTTTCTGCCATAAGGGTGGTGTCGTCTGCATATCTGAAGTTATTGATACTTCTCCCAGCAATCTTGATTCCAGCCCAGTGTTTCTCATGATGTACTCTGCATATAAGTTAAATAAGCAGGGTGACAATATACAGCCTTGACGTACTCCTTTTCCTATTTGGAACCAGTCTGCTGTTCCATGTCAAGTTCTAACTGTTGCTTCCTGACCTGCATACAGATTTCTCAAGAGGCAGGTCAGGTAGCCTGGTATTCCCATCTCTTTCAGAATTTTCCACGGTTTCTTGTGATCCACACAGTCAAAGGCTTTGGCATAGTCAATAAAGCAGAAATAGATTTTTTCTGGAAACCTCTTGTTTTTTCAATGATCCAGCGGACGTTGACAATTTGATCTCTGGTTTCTCTGCCTTTTCTAAAACCAGCATGAACATCTGGAAGTTCACAGTTCACATATTGCTGAAGCCTGGCTTGGAGAATTTTGAGCATTACTTTACTAGCATATGAAATGAGTACAATTGTGTTTCTCATGATGTACTCTGCATATAAGTTAAATAAGCAGGGTGACAATATACAGCCTTGACGTACTCCTTTTCCTATTTGGAACCAGTCTGCTGTTCCATGTCCAGTTCTAACTGTTGCTTCCTGACCTGCATACAGATTTCTCAAGAGGCAGGTCAGGTAGCCTGGTATTCCCATCTCTTTCAGAATTTTCCACGGTTTCTTGTGATCCACACAGTCAAAGGCTTTGGCATAGTCAATAAAGCAGAAATAGATTTTTTCTGGAAACCTCTTGTTTTTTCAATGATCCAGCGGACGTTGACAATTTGATCTCTGGTTTCTCTGCCTTTTCTAAAACCAGCATGAACATCTGGAAGTTCACAGTTCACATATTGCTGAAGCCTGGCTTGGAGAATTTTGAGCATTACTTTACTAGCATATGAAATGAGTACAATTGTGCGGTAGTTTGAGCATTCTTTGGCATTGCCTTTCTTTGAGACTAGAATAAAAACTGACCTTTTCCGTCCTGTGGCCACTTAAACTATAAATAAATAAACTATAAACTATAATGTCTTCCCAAATCTTAAAAGAACATAAATTTCCTTTTATGATGTTACTAATGTAATAATAAACTCATATGGAAGAAAAAAAGGCCCCAAACAGATATGACTAGCAAAATGAAGAAAAACAAGACACAGGTCTGACCCTACCACACCTATAAAAGCCACAACATAGGAATAGAATGTGGTATTGGTATAGGATAAAGAGAACAGTGAACAGAAAGCACAGACACAGGCCTCATATAAGGGAAGGGATTTATTATGTAGGAGAAAGTGCACCAAACTAATAGGGGAAGGATAGACAGTTCAACAATAGTGATTAAACAATTGATTACTGTCTATTGTAAACTGACTATCCCATCAGATCCCTCCTTAGAGCTTACATAAGGACCAAATCCAGATGGATTAAAGACCTAACTACAAAAATCAAAACTCCAATAAAACTTTCAGAAGAAAACACGACAACATTCTTATAGACTCAGAGAAAAGAGAAAGCTTTTCTAGAACAAAAAAAATAAAAGCAAGGGAGAAAGACAGTATTACTAAATAAAGACTTTTTTTTTTTAACAGTAAAAGGTATCAGAAACAAAAAGAAGCAACAGACTGGGATATATATTTGCAATTCATGTAAACAATGAAAGATTAGTAGAGGATGCATGTGGAATGCTAAAACTCAGTAAGAAAATAATCCAACAGAATAAGAATATGAAAGTAATGAGCAGACGTATATGTGAGCTAAGTCATTTCAGTTGTGTCCAGTTCTTTGAGACCCTATGGACAGTAGCCTGCCAGGCTTCTCTGTCCATGGAATTCTCCAGACAAGAATACTGGAGTAGGTTGCCATGCCCTCCTCCAGGGATCTTCCTGACCCAGGAATCGAACTCTATCTTCTGTGGCTCCTGCACTGCAGGTGGATTCTTTACTGCTGAGTCACCGGGGAAGCCCAATTTTTACAAATAAAAAACTGACTCACCAAAAAACATGAAAAGATGTTCAACTGCAATGAAACCGAAATTAAAACAATGCCCTATTTCATACCCATCAAATTGGCATAAATTTTAAATTATGACAATACCCAGTATTATCGAGAATATGGAACAGGGGCTTGACTTCCACTGCTGGTGGGAGTAAAATGTTCCACAAAATACATGAAAGAACAATTCAGTATTATTTAAGATTTTGGAACTTTGCACTATACACATTTTTAATAAAGGATTCCTCTTCAAGATACAATCCCTATAGAATCTCTCACTCTTATGAACAAGAAAACATGAATAAGAATTCTCACTGCAGTGTCGTCTGTAACAGCAAAAAAGTGCAAAAAACTTCATGTTCATTAATAGGATAATGAATAAAAAAAACATGGAATATCACATAGTTTTTAAAATTAATGAACTAGCGCTACAAACATCAATATGAATAACTCTCCCCAAAAGTGCTAAATGACAAGTTGCAAATGACTACAAAGAGTGCTATTTTTATGAAGTTTAAAAACATGTAAAACAATACATATGTTTACATGTTTAGTATACATTATAAGATAGTTTTTAAAAATATTTTTACAGAGTGTTTACTGTAAGAAGAGAGGAAAAAGAATAGTGTCAAGTAGTTACTAAATATAGGTAATAATTCCCATTGTATTTTGAATGTTTTCCTAAGTAAACAAGAATAAAGTGTGACAAATGTTAGGATTTGACAGAGGTGATGGATAGGAAGAGAAGTTTACATTATATTCTGTGCTTTATGCCAAAAATATTTCACTCTTTATAAAATTACAAAATATATCAATTATAATTTATAACTATCCTAATTAGGACTAGGTATTAGGATTTTTGGTACTACGTGAGCAAAAGAAAGTATAAGGGAAAAAACCTGATGATTAAGGCTACCATTCCCAACTATAGTCAAAAAATTTTTAAATTTTAACTTTTTACAAAGATTATAACCCCTCCATGTGTTCAAGAATTTCCTTAACTACATAAATGTAATAAATTTAAACATATAAAGTAAATTTGTATTATCAGAGAGCTACGAATATCTATTTTTATATTAGAGTTTCTTGTAAAATTTCATTGGAGAAAAAAATTCCATACAGAAAATCCTAAGCCACCTCACTGTTAAGTTACTTGAACACAACACAAGCCAAAGACAGCAATACATACATTCAAATTTTACTTGAAAAAGTCTCCTTATAGATACAGTTCATACTTCAACCCACTGTGTCTTAAAAGTTTTTATAGAGGCAGAGTTTAAGCTCAGCTTTGCGGAACACAATCAAGTATATCTCTTAAGGAAGGAGATACCAAGAGTTGTTGAAAAAGAGCAAAAATCTATTAGTGAACAGTAAAAGGCACAGAGGTGGAGACTGGCAAGAATGACTGCCTGACTTGGGTAAGGAGAAAAAAAGATATGTAAATAAAAACTGGAGTTGGGGAGCAGAACAGTCACGACTCGGGAACCAATGTCATAAGACTGGAAAAAGTTGATAGAAAATATAAGGAAATGAGATCAGTCCTTTTAACACTATCACTAAATCTTGCTATTGTTGACTCTGTCCCTCATATTTTACTTTCTCCTTAAAGTGAAGTCACTCAGTCGTGTCCGACTCTCTGCAACCCCATGGACTGTAGCTTAACAGATTCTCCGTTCATGGGGTTTTCCAGGCAAGAATAACTGGAGTGGGTTGCCATTTCCTTCTCCAGGGGATCTTCGCCACCCAGGAATTGAACCTAGGTCTACCTGCATTACAGGCAGATGCTTTACCCTCTGAGGCACCAAGGAAGCCTACTTTCTCCTTGGAATCCCCTAAAAAGGTTGCCCTAACCAGGCTCCACCTGAGGAAACCTACACTCCCCCTTCAAGAGAAGACTCAGGGCTGGGGGTGAGCAGAGGGATACATGTGGATATTTTCTCTTTTTTTTCTCAGCACAGCTTCAGAGAAATTTTAAACAAAACGAACAATAAATCCAGATTAGAAGAATTCCAATAAGTATTAAAGAGCTCTAATGCTAGGTATGGTATACCTAGCATATCCTTCAGGATTTATGGGTTTTGAGTTCAAGATAAAAACTGGAACTTGCCAGAGCTTTTTACCTCCTAGACTCTGACCTGCTTCCATTTGACAAGTCAAATACCATCAACTCATGATTGCCTTCTTGGACATCTAGACTTGCTACAGCCTTTTGCCTCGAGCAAAGGATCTCTTCTCCACATGAATGATATCAAAAAGACTGTGCACCCTCTGATGAGACTGCACCAACCAAAGGAAGGTAGTTTCAACTTTCAGTTAATTATAAAATGACCATATCATACACATGGTAAGAGGTAGTTATTTCCTGCAGGTTTAAGTACTGTCAGGAAAGCAGGGAGAGAAGAGAGGCTAGTGTCAACACCTGTACAGATAAAATGTATGCCTGGAGGTCCTTGTCTTCTTTTCAGGGAAAATGACTGCTGTAAACAGAGGGAAAATATAAAGCACTGCCTATATTTCTAGTATTGTATTTTTCACATTATATTACAATTTTTTAAAAAAAATTTTCTTTTTCGCTGCTCTGGGTCTTTCGTTGCTGTTCGTGGGCTTTCTCGAGTGGTGGAGAGCGGGGGCTACGCTTCCTTGTGTTGCATGGGCTTCTCATTTGTGGTGGCTTCTCTCGTTTCAGTAGTTGCAGCTCGCAGGCTCTAGAGCACAAGCTCCGCAGTTGTGGCACACAGGATTAGCTTCTCCATCACATGTGGAACCTTCCTGGACCAGAGATCAAACCTGTAACTCCTGCATTTGCAGGCAGATTCTTATCCACCAGGGAAGTCCCTACGATTATCTTTTTATATGTGTATGCATCCACCATTAGAAAGAGAGTTGCTTGAGGGAACACAGTCTGTTTATTAAATGTATGTCCCCAGAACTTAACACAATTTCTGGTGCACAGTAATCACTCAATGCCTATTTGTTAAATGAAAGGTGAACAAAGCAATAACAAAAAAGAAACAATGGTAATAAAAATCTGACTGAATTAAAGACAGCAGGTGAAAAGGACAATGACATTGCACAAGAAAATTCCTGTGGACATCTCAAGTTAAATAATGATTTGCATGTCTTATTACTTTAACTTCAAATTAAAGAAGGCTTTAAGCTTTCAAAGAGCAATATATAATTTTCTTTCTATGATAAGAGATATAAAGTCAATTTGAAATCCTAAATCATACCATTTTCTCTATTAACTCCAACCACTTGCCTAAAAGAAGTTTACATCAAGCTTTCTATTTTATTTTTAAACTGTCTTTTGGATACTGACTTCCAGTCAGTCATACTTAAGTTAACAAATAAGTACCTGAAGCTTTGGCTGATGGCACTGCCCATTAAATATAAATCTATACATGGTTTTGTTCTATTTTGTGGTTTTTTTTTTTTTGGTCTGAAGAGCAGTGCTTCTTTTACTACAGCAGTACTAAACTGTGATCTACTAAACCATGTTGGAATCTCAGGAGCCACTGAGGGGGAGGTTTAGAAAAGCAACTAGGCTTACTTTCACTAGAGAAGTTTTCAATCAGAAAACAACAGGCTTCCAGGAAAAATCTCCCTTGAATAGTTCCACAATTTTTAAGTTTGAAAATCACTTGTCTTATTCTAGTTTGCTTTTTTCTTTTTTAAAACTGTGACAAAAGTCTTCACAATAACAATAAAAAGTGTAGGTCTCAATGCAAGGAAGAAGACATCATTAGGTGCTCCAAAGGCAGAGGCTGTGAGCCTCAACGTGATGCTTCTGAGATTTATACCAGTCACCAATGTTAAACCATCAAGAAAAAAGCTGAATGAAATTATGGAATTACATACTTGGAAACTAAAAGGGTCAAAATATGTAATATATTCTAGCTCTCTGGAAACAGAAAATACTTATTAGACTTTTGAACAAGCACTTTTGGAATCACAAAACCAAAATAGGGCATTTTCTAGACTTTTCTATAATCAGAAAATTGTAACTACGAAACAGGTGCAATATTCTGTGATGTGCAATATTCAGTACGACTGGCAATTTTCAGCCATGCGTTTCATTACACTAAATCCTAAAATTCTACCTACAGTTAACTGCTGCTACAAAAATATCAATATTTACTTTAGTCAACTTCAGTTACTGCTTTTCTAATGCCACAAGTAAGTTCTCATACCCAGTCCATCTTTTTCTCACTCCATAATCACTGAAAACTCCTCAACAAGTAAAATATCAGGTGTTCTGGATTGTTCTGAAATCTTGGCGGTTTCCTTTTCATAACCAATTATCTCGCTCCATAATCACTGAAGACCCTTCAACAAGTAAATTATCAGGTGTTCTGGATTATTTTGAAATCTTGGGGTTTTCCTTTCCGTAAAAGGCAGAACCCCTTATAGCACCTGCGCCATCCATGGGTAGAGTAACACTTCCAACTACCGTAAATAGTTGCTATCACGGCTCGGACGCATCTGGATATAAGGGAGGTAAAACACCTTCCTTCTACTGACCAGGAACGAGTTTAAGTCTCTAAGTGTTGAGTGCCCTACACAACAGCGTCTGCTGCACCATTTCCTAAGCACGGGGCAGGGGACTGCAGGGTCGGGGGACACCAGACTCAACCAGCTCTAGTGGGAGCTCAAAGTTTGTGTCATCAACTCCGCAACTGCTCAATTAGTGAAGTCTCTAGAGAGCCCCAGGCTCCTCCCTATTCCTGAGTTTGACGAGGGGAATGGTCCTTGTTCGAGGTCCCCTACCTCAGGTGGGCTGGAGACACGCCCCAGGCCGCTGGGAACGCGCCAAGGTTGCCCACCCTCTCAAAAAAACTCCTGGATGCCTATGAGCGGCGGCGCCGCCCCCTTTCTTAGGCTTTCCAGTTCCCAGAGTCGCCACCGCCCACTTTCTAACACAACAAACAGCGGCCCAGGGCCAGGCCCAGCACTTACCCACATCTTGCTCGAAGGGGTTGGCGGTGAACAGAGGCATCTCGCCGACGCCCGAGCCCTCGTGGCTGCGATCACGCACAGGCTCGGCAGCTGCTCGGGGCTGGAGGACCCGCGGCGGCGGCTTCCTAGACGTCTAGCTCGGCCCCGACCTCGTCCCAGCACTTCCGCCACCGCATCTGCCCGGATCCTGCCTGATGGGCCAGCTCCCGGTCCGCGCTCCGCCCTCAACTCTCCTCCCCAGGAGAGGTCCCGCCAGCCGCGGGCGTCTTCTCAGCGCTCCTGTGTCCGCCGCCCGCGGGGAGGAGGCGGCAGCCCTAGTCTGAAGTTCCAATAGGGGTCAGGCAGCCGCCGCGGCCACCTGTCATGGCTAGGACCCGGGCAAGCCACGGAGCAGGGGACCTTCGGAGCCGGAAGTCGTCGCGCCTGGGACTGGGCGAAGCCAGAGGCCCGGAAGTTGCACTGCCGGAGGCAGCTTTTCTGAGGGTACGGTTGTCTGGGGTTCTCAGCCTAGGGCTGCGGGTTCAGACGACCAAGCTCTCTCCAAACTGGTTCCTTTCCAAGCTGTGGTGCCACACGGCGTTGGGGCCGCGGCTGCGTTCGCGTCTCAGTCCCGTTGCCTTGGAAACGGAAGGAGCCTTGGTGGCGCAGAGAGTCGGCGAAGGGTTTGGTTCCGCCCATAGCGCCTGCAGGGTGCCACTCTCCTCCGGCGCGTAAACTCCGCGGGAATAACTGCCTTAGAAGCAGCGGCCGAAGAAATAATGACTCCGTGCCGACTCCTGTCGTTTCGCTTTTCCGTCGTGGTCTCGCCATGAGAATCGCTCAGTCGTGTCCGACTCTTTGAGACCCCGTGAACTGCAGCACGCCAGGCTTCCCTGTCCATCACCAACTCCCGGAGTTTACTCAAACTCCTGTCCATGGAGGCGGTGATGCCATCCAGTCATCTCTTGCTCTGTCGTCCCTTTCTCCTCCTGCCTTCAATCTTTCCCAACATCAAGGTCTTTTCCAATGAGTCAGGTCTTCCCATCAGGTGGTCAAAGTATTGGAGTTTCAGCTTCAGCATCAGTCCTTCCAGTGAATATTCAGACTGATTTCCTTTAGGATGGACTGGTTGGAACTCCTTGCAGTTCAAGGGATTCTCAAGCGTCTTCTCCAACACCACCGTTCAAAATAATATAATATATTAGGGCCAATAAATTCTTAATATATAAAAAAAATTCCTAGTATGTCTTGGGACTTTGCCGGTGGCTCGGTGATTAAGAACCTGCCTGGAATACGGGAGAAACGTGGGTTCCATCCCTGGGTTGGGAAAATCCTCTGGAGGAGGAAATGGCAATTCACTTCAGTATCCTGGGATATACCATGAACAGAGGAGCCTAACAAGCTATAGTCCATGGGGTCTCAGAGTTGGAAAGGATGAGAAACTAAACAATAATAACCATATAATTTACTATGTTATCTCTCTCTTTAGAATATAAACTCCATGATTATTTTTGTTCCCTGTTGTATGCCCAGCATTTAAAACAGTGTCCAGCACCTAATAAATACCTTTCAAATAAAGCTCAATAAATACTTTTCAAATGCAATTAAACAGTAGTTGGCCACTACCAGTAAACTTAAGCCATTGGTTGAAGTGTGGATCCTACTAGAGCTTCCAAATTATCAATGATTATTTTTTTTAATCCTAAAAATGACTTCAACATTTTAACAACGGGCCAAACAAAACCATTTTACAACTTCTGGTATAAAGATTTGAAACAAAGATGAGAGAACCCTTATACATGGCATAGTTCAGAAAAGTGGTTGCATTTTGTATCATAAAGATAGGTTAACAAATAAGGAGGAAACATTTGCAGGTGAAGAGAAGCTGATTTTCAAAAAACGTTGAACCTAGGATGTTCAAAATATATCTGGAGATTTTCTAGGTGGATTTGTCTGGGATTAAGACAGTGTTGGAAAATAAGGCTAGATAGACATAAGAGGAAACATAGGAAAGAGCCTTAAGGAGCAAGTTAAGAATTTTTAATTTTATCACTGAAGGCCCTAGATCATTGATTGTTTAAAGACTTGAGCAGCGGAGGAGTACACAAAAAGGTCCCAGATACTAACCTGACTGCAGTGTGCATGATATATGTTAAGAAGCAGGCCAGACAGCTAGTTTAAGAGGCACTTGAAGAATAGATGTTGTAGAGGAGACTGTATTGAGCTAAGAGCAAAGGGCTGAGAATTGACCTTTGGAAAGTATTCACATTTTAAAGAGTGTCCTTAACTCTTCCACATCTTTAATAGCAAACATGTTTAAGAATCTCTAGGTATTTACTTTTCTGTGCCAAGCAACTCCAGTCTTTTGGTGAATCCAATTAAAAAATCTAATAGTCACTAAGATCCAGACCCTGTATTAGAAATGGGGAGATACAAAGATAGCTCATTGTTACTTCACCTTATGAAGTTAATGAAGAACTAAAAGACATGTCAATGGCAGTCCACAAGTTCAGGTGTGCAAAATTTCTGTAGTACAACCTCTTGAGCCCTAGTCTCCCTGATAACAAAATGAACTCATCAATTTCAGTTGAATTCAGTCTAGGGTTTTTTGTCAACTATTGCTGTTATTTTAGGTTTACACTCTACAAATCTATATTTTTAATTCACACCACTTTCTCTGAACATATAACAAAATCTATCCCCAGGTATGTTCTTCCAACTCTGCCAGTACAGATTTGGTGAATAACACTTTTTATTCTATAAAAGGGTCAGTGCTTCCCCGGTCAGGCCATGAAGAAGAGAGGCACTTGAAATCTGACGCTAGTTATTGGTCTAGAGACACTAAAGGGGGTTGTGGGAATTTTTTTTTTTCCTTCCTTGCAAAAGATTAAGGAACATGACCTCTTTTCAGTATTTCAGAAAATAAGGATTGAGGTAAGCAAAGAAAGCAGTGATTTGGTTGGTTCTGGATCCAAAGGGAAATCTTGAGAAGGGAAAGTCACATCTTGGAAGGCATCTTCCTCAGATGGAGCTTCTCCATGGTCTTCAGGCTACAGGAGCCACTGTACTCTAGAAGGGTCAAGCACACCACTTCTGTGGGTCCAGGAACCGAGGTAATCTATCAGCTCAGAGTTTACAGAGTATCCACGCAGATATCCCCATCATCCTAGGTGTCAGGGCCTCATCCTTTCCCCTGCAGGGCCCTGGCTTTAGTCTCCACTCTGCTATGGGTTGTGCATTCAACCTCCCTTTAAGTTCTGCTACTCTCACAACTGGGCCTCCCTGGTGGCTCAGATGGTAAAGAATCTGCCTGCAGTGTGGAAGACCTGAGTTTGATCCCTGTGTTGGGAAGATCCGCTGATGGAGAGCATGGCAATCCATTCCAATATTCTTGCCTGGAGCATCCCCATGGACACAAGAAACCTGGCAAGTTACAGCCCATGGTGTCGTAAAGAGCTGGACACAACTGAGCAACTAAACACGCTCACAACTGCATCCCAATGGCTCAGTGATAAAGATCCTGCCTGCCAATGCAGGAGATGCAGGTTCAGTCTGTGGGTTTGAGTATTTTTGAAATAAAATTTTTATTTTCAAATAATTTTATATTTACAAGAAAGTTACAATGATAGTACAGAGAGGCTTCATTTATTCCTCATTCCTTTCTCCTATGGTTAATATCTTATATTTCCATAGCAAATTTGTCAAAACTAAGAAACTAACATTAGTTCATTACTATTAACTGAACCCCAGATTTGTTGGGATTTTACCATCGTTTACATTAATGGCCTCTTTTTTTTTTTCCAGAATCCAATTCTGGTGTGCCAGATGCCCTCGCATCACCACCAGGTTTAATGATTCACTGAGACTCAAGATTCAGCATATAGTCACCTTCATGACTGTATTTTTATTTTAACTAGAGGATATAAAACAGAATAAGCAAAGGGTAAAGGTACATAGGGTAAAGTCTGGAGTATGGACTTCCAAGAGTCCTCTCTCAGGGGCGGCACACAAGACTTGCCTCAATCAACCCAAAACATGTGTGAAATGTTATCTGCCAGGTAAGCTCATTGCAAATTCAATGCCCAGGGTTTTTATTAGGGGCTAGCCACATAGTCACCTTCTACCCAACCCCACTCATACTTTCAGGCTCTCAGAGGGAAAGCAGATGTTCAGCATAAACCATATTGTTTGTGCAAACACTTCAGGCACCCGAAGTCATCCTTATCAGGGATATTATGGCAACTTTCCCCAAATCTAAGTTCCCAGATGCCAATCAAGGGTCAACCTTGCATTTTTTATTGAACTACAGTTGAATTACAATGTCATGTTGATTACTGCTGTACAGCAAAGTGACTCAGTTTTATGCACACACACATATACATTCTTTTTCATAGTCTTTTTCTGTATAGTTTATCACAGGATATTGAATATAGTTCGCTGGCTATACAATAGACCTTGCTACTTATCCATTCTCTACGTACCAGTTTGCATCTGCTACCCCCAAACTCCCAATTCAACCTGCTTCCACCCTATTCCCCCACGGCAACTACCAGGCTATTCTCTGTCCCTAATTCTGTTTCTGTTTCATAGATCCATTTGTGTCATATTTTAGACTCCACATGTAAGTGGTATCAATATTTGCCTTTCTTTTTCTGGTTTATTTCACTTAATATGATAATCTCTAGTTGCTTTTTTAAAAATGTAACTATAATTGACTTACATTACTGTGTTAGTCTTGGGTGTACAGCTTCAGATTCTTATCTGTTAGTATAGGTTATGACAAGACATTGATTATGGTTACTTGCACTATACAATAAATCCTTGTTGTTGATTTACTTAATATAATGGCATGACAAGCAGGCCTGTCTAAGGATTGCAGTCTCAGACTTGCTATGCTAACCCTTTTCTGCAAACAGGAATTTCACAATTCACAGAAGTTGTTACACCTCCCCTAGTCTCCTCAGATTTGTGACAGTCTCTCGGTCTCTCCCTGCTTTTCACAACCTTGAGAAGTGCTGACTGGATATCCTGTAAACTACCCCTGAATCTAAGTTTGTCTAATGTCTTTCTCATGCTTAGGTGAGTGTTGTGGGATTTTGGAAAGAAAATCACAAAGGTGGAGTGTCCTCATCACATTACTGTAATGAGCACTGATATCTGGTGATGGTAACTTTTAGCACTTAGTAAATGCATTATTTGCCAGATTTCTCCACTTCAAAGTTAATATTTTTCCCTTTCCCTACTCTGTTCTTAGGAAGCAGGTCAGAGAGTCCAGTCCACCCTCAAGGGAAAGGGAGGGCCATAAACTTCACCTTCTTTGGGGGGGAGTACTTATAATAAGCACATTATTGGAATTCTCCTATAAGGAAAATTCATCTCTTCTCTCATATTTACCTATTTATTAAATTGTTTCTATCAATATGAACTCATGTATATTTGTCTTTGGTGGCTCAGAGGTTAAAGTGTCCGCCTGGAATTCGGGAGACCTGGGTTCTATTCCTGGGTCGGGAAGATCCCCTGGAGAAGGAAATGGCAACCCATGCCAGTAGTCTTGCCTGGAGAATCCCATGGAGGGAGGAGCCTGGTAGGCTACAGTCCATGGGGTCGCAAAGAGTCAGACACGACTGAGCAACTTCACTTCACTTTGGCTTGATAATCTAGTAATACATTTTGCTGCTGTTGTGTTTGTTTTTGCTTAAAGTATTCCAGCTTTGGTCACTGGGAGCTCTTTCAGTTGGCGTCTATGTCCCTCTGATGTGTCACCATCTTTTTTTTTTTTTTTGAGCATTTCTTTACTTTCTGGTGCTACAAGATGCTCTAGGCTCATCTTGTATGTTCTCTGCTGTAGTCTGAGAATCAAATATTTCTCAAAGGCCAGCTGGTTCTGACGTTCCCTCTAAAGGCTACCATAGAAGGTTCCTGGCTTTTGTGATGTGCCTTGAGAGAGAGCTGCCTAACCTGAGCTTGTCATTTCCTGCCTGTAGCACTGTAACAGTAATTAACAGCAGCCAGCTAGTTCCATGGTTTTTATAATTCTCTTCACCTCTTTCAAGGGCTTCCCTGTTGGCTCAGATGATGAAGAGCCTGCCTGCTGTGTGGGAGACCAAAGTTCAATCATGAGTTGGGAAGATCCCCTGGAGAGAGGAATGGCTACCCATTCCTAGAGAATTCTTTCCTAGAGAATTCCAAGGACAGGGACTAAACTCCACAGGGTCACGAACCTGCAGACATGACTGAGCAACTAACATTTTCATACTTTTCACCTCTTTCAAACGTTAGAGCTATTATAGAAGCAGTGATGCCCTTCTCCCTGCACCCAAATCCAGTTTACCATGATCTTCGTAATTGTGATGCTACAGAAGGAGTTCTCAACATTTGGCATCCGAACTACTTGGAGAGCTTGTTAAAAACACAGATTTCTGGAGCCTGCTGCAGAGTTTCTGATACAGTAAGTCTTGTGTGGAGCACAACCTAATCCCTAGCCAGGTAAACATAAAACCTCACGAAAAAGGCCTGTTCTCCTCAGTTCCTTTTACCCAGTCATCCCTGGCTTTTGACCAAAATTCACAAGGCATATTAGAAGACGAAAAGCCGAAACAAAACAGTTTGAAGAGCAACAGCAGAACTAGATTTAGACATGGCACGGATGTTAAACATTCCTTCAAACTCACAGATTCTTTGACCATGTCCAGTCTACTTACAAGCACATTAGAGACATTCTTCATTTCCATTATAATATGTTTGATTTCTGGGCTTCCTAGGTGACTCACTGGTAAAGAATCCTTCTGCCGATGCAGGAGATGGGGCCTTGATCCCTGGGTTGGGAAGGTCCTCTGGAGGAGAAAATGGCAACATGCTCCAGTATTCTTGCATGAACAATCCCATGGATAGAAGAGCCTGGTGGGCTGTTCTTGCCTGAACAATCCCATGGATAGAGAAGCCTGGTGGGCTGTTCTTGCCTGAACAGTCCCATGGATAGAGGAGCTGGTGGGCTGTTCTTGCCTGAACAATCCCATGGATAGAGGAGCTGGTGGGCTGTTCTTACCTGAACAATCCCATGGATAGAGGAGCTGGTGGGCTGTTCTTGCCTGAACAATCCCATGGATAGAGGAGCTGGTGGGCTATAGTCTATGGGCTCGCAGAGAGTCAGATGTGACTGAGCACACGCACACATTTATATTTGATTTCTAGTATTTCCTTCCATTCCTTTTTAGAATTTCCATTTCTCTGCCTAAATTACTCACCTGTTCTTGTATGCTGTCCACTTTTCCCATTAGTGCCTTAGCATGTTAATCATAGTTCATCCCAATTCCTGATGTGATGATTCTGGCATCCCTGACAGATCTGAGTCTAGTTCTGACGACTGTTTATCTAGCTAGGTGTTAGGCTGTGTTTGCTGCTTGCTGTAGCTGTAGGTGTCAGAGACTTGATTCCCTCTAGTGTTCTTGTGTTTGTCTCTCCTGTTGTCTTCGGGTTCCTGAGACTTAGACACAATCTGAGATATGTAGTCCTCTGTTATCGCAGGAGCCCAGTTGATGTGGGGAGGTGTTGGGGGAGGTGATGTATTCTAAGGTGCTATGATTGACTCTCAATCTTTACTGAGCTTGTGTGTGTGGGCTGGGACTAGGTAAAAGAGTGCTTCTCAGGTCTACCTCTTCCCCTCTTAGGTGAGACAGGAAGGCTAGGGAGGGCTGGAGTTGG
This sequence comes from Madoqua kirkii, assembly GCA_006408675.1. Classification (NCBI taxonomy): domain Eukaryota; kingdom Metazoa; phylum Chordata; class Mammalia; order Artiodactyla; family Bovidae; genus Madoqua; species Madoqua kirkii. Next base: position 18,571 of record SJYC01042818.1, read on the forward strand.
GGGTTTCCCTTCTGCCAGGTGGATGGTGGTGGTTGTTCAATCACTAAATCATATCCAACTCTTGCGACCCCATGGACTGCAGCATTCCAGCCTTTCCTGTCCTTCACTATCTCCTGGAGTTTGCTCAGACTCATGTCCATTGAGTCAGAGATGCCATCCCACCATCTCATTCCCTGTCACCCCAGTCTCCTCTTGTCCTCAGTCTTGCCCAACATCAGGATATTTTCCAGTGAGTCAGTTTTTCGCATCAGGTGGCCAAAGTATTGGACCTTCAGCTTCAGCATCAGTCCTTCTAATGAATATTCAGGGTTTATTTCCTTTAGGATTGACTGGTTTGATTTCCTTGTTGTCCAAGGGACACTTAAGAGTCTTCTCCAGCACTACAGTTCAAAAGCATCAATTTCTTCGGCACTCAGCCTTCTTTATGGTCCAACTCTCACATCCGTACATCACTACTGGAAAAGCTGTAGCTTTGATTATACAGAACTTTGTTGACAAAATGATGTCTCTGCTTTTTAATGCACTGTCTAGGTTTGTCTTAGCTTCTTTAGGCTCTGATAAACCCCTGGTTGGTTAGAATCTGGTAAAATAGTTTCTTTTGAGGTCAGACTTCCTTAGGAAGGACAGAATGCCCGAGCTTTCTTCAGTGTGGTTACTTTCGCCCTCTCTCTGTCAGAAGCAAGAGGGCATTTTCTCTGATTTTCATTATGGGAATCTGATAGGGCTCCTAGAGGTAAAGCTTACAAAAACGTGGGCGCCTCCCTATTACTGGGTCCTCCTGGAGCGTTTAACTCTCACACTTGTCTGTGGCCAGCCTCCAGCAGTTCATCCGTTACAGTTCAGGTTTTCCTGCTGTTCTAGTTAAGTTGTGATTCTCTATGCCTGCCTGTCTTTCCAACTTGAGGGCAGCAGTTTGCCCTGTGACTTCAGTTCTCTGATGGACCTAAGAAGAGTTGTTGATGTTCAGTTCAGCGATCCTCTTCTTGTTATGTGGACCAGGGTGACAACTTCTAAGCTCCTTAGATTCTGGGCCAGAAAGTGGAAACTGGCTTTTGTCTGTTTCTTTTCTGTCACAAGCATGATATTTTAGACCAACATACTAGAAACCTTTGAAGAAGGAAGCTCTAATTCTGCTTCTATTTTCCCAATTTTTAAAAACCCAGTTGCTTCACTTCTTCCTTAAAAACTGTTGCTGTCCACTTGCCCCCTCTCCTTGGCATCACCTCTGTTCTCCCGCAGGCTCTCTTTTCCTCCGTGCCTTCCAATTCTGCCCTTTGGACAGGGCACCAATTGTAGGGGGTGAGAAGGGGTCTGGGGTGTACTTCATGCTCTGTTAACAGAGTCTTTAACCCACAGGCTACGTCTCTCCAAGAGAGGGAGCCTTTTTCTCCTCAAGACATCACATGGGCTAGCCTAACCCTGCACCCAAAACCAGCATAATTCTCCCAAAGCAACAGCTTTATGATTTTGTTCCCTTACTTGAGAAACTTTGGAGTTTACCTGCCACAGAAAGTTCACTCTGGTCTGTCACTGTTTCTAGGAAATAACTCAGTTTTCCCCTATCCAATAAACTTATTTTCCATGGATTAAAGCATCAGTTTTTGGAGTCAGAGGAAATTTCAAATCATGGCCTTGCCACTGACTATGTGACTTTGGGAAAATACTTAAGTTCTAGGAACTCAGTTTTCTTATTTGTGAATATATGCTTCTTAAGTTTGCTATGAAGATTAAATGAGATCATCAGAGCTTTTTGCATAGTATGTGGTCAGTAGCACTTATAGCCTTTACAAAAGAATTTTTTGCAATGATAGATGTGTTTTATCATTGCACTGTTCAGTATAGTAGCCACTAGGCATCTGTGGCTATTGATCCCTTGAAAAGATGCTGAATTTTAAATTTTATTTCATTTTAGCTAACTAAAATTAAACAGCCACATGTGGCTAGTGGTTAGTATTTAAGACAGAGCGAGCACTAGTCAACACTGTGAAAATCAGTTGAAGGAAATAGAGGTGTCTTTGTATGTATTATTTATGTCTCATGAGACTTCTCTTTCCAAAAATACATGCTTCTTTCTTTCAGGCATCTTCATCTTTTACCTCTTTTCATTTTTTCATATCTGGAAATTTAAGACCCAGTTCAACACCCACCTTCTGAAGAAGATTCCTTAGTTGGTCCCAATTCATGTCTTTCTCTTCTCTGAAACTTTTATTGAACAAATGGTAAATGCTGCACTTCATTTTCCCCTCACTTAGTTTGTGTAGTAGTTGTAACTCCATAAGAGCACAGTATAAAGATCTGTTGGTTGTTGACTCTGTGCCCCTCCAAAGCAATTAGCCCATTACTTAAAATATGTGAACACTGCATTGTGAACTGTGTGTGTCTTCTCCAAATTCGTCTGTTGAAATGTAGCCCCCAGTGTGATGATATTTGGAGGTGGAGCCATGGGCAGGTAATTATATCAAGAGAGTGTGGCTGTCATTAATGAGATTAGTGCCATTATAATAAGAGGCCAGAGAGCCTAGCTCACTCTCTTTCTGCCATGCAAGGGTATAATAAATCAGAAGTCTGAAATTCAGAAGACCCTCCCAGAACCTGACCATACTGGCACCCGGATCTCAGAATTCCAGCCTCCTGAGCTGTGAGAAGTAAGTTTCTGTTGTTTATAAGCCACCCATTCTTTGACACTTTGAACAGCTGAGTAACTCTGTGTTTGACTGATTACTTGTCCTTTATTTCTGGGACTCATTCTACTCACATTCCAGTTCCCACCACCAAGCTGGCTGAAAGAAACACCCAAATATCCAATAAAATACTTACCTTTTCTAAGCTTGTGTTCCTTTATCCTCCCCACTCCCGCACAGTGACTAAAAGCTTTTTTTCCAGGTACATTACATTTTCCCTATTTAATTTAGTAAACATTAGGTGCCTCCTGTTTTCAAAAAGCCAGTGGCACAGGCAAGAGTTGATGATGAGGACATGAAAATGATATATAGCTGCCCTCAAAATAAGTTATATTCAGAAGAGGAGAGTGATTTATGAAAATGATTGATTAATGGAGGAGAATACATAGGAAAAAGCAGGGAAATATCAAGTGATGGTGGACTATAGACCATTGGTGTTTTGATATGTGGCTATGTAAAACATTTTAATTGCTTACTTGAGGATAGAAGGCACTGGTGACCTACTCCAGTACTCTTGCCTGGAAAATCCCACGGATGGAGGAGCCTGGTGGGCTACAGTTCATGGGGTCGCTAAGAGTCTAACATGACTGAGCGACTTCACTTTCCCTTTTCACTTTCATGCATTGGAGAAGGAAATGGCAACTCCAGTGTTCTTGCCTGGAGAATCCCAGGGATGGGGGAGCCTGGTGGGCTACCGTCTATGGGGTCGCACAGAGTCGAACACGACTGAAGCGACAGCAGCAGCAGCAGCAGCAGCAACCTAACAAATTTGGTCTTTGGAATGCTTCTGATTCTAACTGAGAAATTTTATCTTGAACTAAACTTTCACAAATCACATAGGTTGAATCCTTAGCAAAATTAAACAGGAAACTATGGATAGTATAGAAAAAAATCATTTTAGAAATTAGCCTATGAAAAATAAAACATGGCTCAACTATAAATAAGTAAATTAATTTAAAAAAATATGTCACCAAAAAAAATTGTTAAGCTTAAAAAAAGAAAAAGAATAACATGGGAAAAGTAAGTTTAGTTCAGTTCAGTCGCTCAGTTGTGTCCGACTCTTTGTGACCCCATGAATCGCAGCACGCCAGGCCTCTCTGTTCATTACCTTCTCCCGGAGTTCACTCAGACTCACGTCCATCGATTCCGTGATGCCATCCAGCCATCTCATCCTCTGTCATCCCCTTCTCCTCCTGCGCCCAATCCCTCCCAGCCTCAGAGTCTTTTCCAATGAGTCAACTCTTCGCATCAGGTGGCCAAAGTACTAGAGTTTCAGCTTTAGCATCATTCCTTCCAAAGAAATCCCAGGGTTGATCTCCTTTAGAATGGACTGGTACTATGGATAGTATAGAAAAAAATCATTTTAGAAATTAGCCTATGAAAAATAAAACATGGCTCAACTATAAATAAGTAAATTAATTTAAAAAAATATGTCACCAAAAAAAATTGTTAAGCTTAAAAAAAGAAAAAGAATAACATGGGAAAAGTAAGTTTAGTTCAGTTCAGTCGCTCAGTTGTGTCCGACTCTTTGTGACCCCATGAATCGCAGCACGCCAGGCCTCTCTGTTCATTACCTTCTCCCGGAGTTCACTCAGACTCACGTCCATCGATTCCGTGATGCCATCCAGCCATCTCATCCTCTGTCATCCCCTTCTCCTCCTGCGCCCAATCCCTCCCAGCCTCAGAGTCTTTTCCAATGAGTCAACTCTTCGCATCAGGTGGCCAAAGTACTAGAGTTTCAGCTTTAGCATCATTCCTTCCAAAGAAATCCCAGGGTTGATCTCCTTCAGAATGAACTGGCTGGATCTCCTTGCAGTCCAAGAGACTCTCAAGAGTCTTCTCCAACACCACAGTTCAAAAGTATCAATTCTTCGGCACTCAGCTTTCTTCACAGTCCAACTCTCACATCGATACATGACCACAGGAAAAACCATAGCCTTGACTAAACGGACCTTAGTTGGCAAAGTAATGTCTCTGCTTTTGAATATACTATCTAGGTTGGTCATAACTTTTCTTCCAAGGAGAAAGTGTCTTTTAATTTCATGGCTGCAGTCACCATCTGCAGTGATTTTGGAGCCCCCGAATAAAGTCTGACACTGTTTTCACTGTTTCCCCATCTATTTCCCATGAAGTGATGGGATCAGATGCCATGATCTTCATTTTCTGAATGTTGAGCTTTAAGCCAACTTTTTCACTCTCTTCTTTCACCTTCATCAAGAGGCCCTTTAGCTCCTCTTCACTTTCTGCCATAAGGGTGGTGTTTAAAACAGCAACTAAAAGGGTTGAAGAAGGAACAAATATGTATGAATTCACAAATTTCTGGGTGTGCACATGTGTGTATGTTTTTTAAAGAAAAATACTGAGAGGAGGTTTATCTTAAAAGCCCATGGCCACAGGGCCTAGTCATAGGACTCCCAGCAGAACTGGTTGATTCTATTCAGTAACCCTGTTTACTGAAAATGCAATTGAAGGATGGTATAATGTAATTATGTGCTTCCTTGGTGGCTCAGTGGTAAATAATCCACCGGCCAATGTAGGAGACGCCAGTTCAATCCTTGGGTTGGAAAGAAGGAAATGGTAACCCACTCCAGTATTCTTGCCTGGGAAATCCCATGGATAGAGGAGCCTGGTGGGTTATAGCCCATGGGTCGCAAGAGTCTGACACAGCTTAGCAACTAAACAACAACATGATGTAATTACACCAAAAATTAGCTTAATTTTTACTTCATAATTCACTTAAAACTGGAAAATTATTTTTCCCTCAATCATCGTTGTTACCAGGCCCTGCACAGTAGGTGGCAGCATTGCTTCACTTCCTAGCAACAGGAATGGCCTTAACTACAAAATACAGAAGCAAATATTGAAACAAATTCCAGGGACTCAGTTGGGCCAATCAAACATTGCCCTTTCTATCTATCTTAAAAAGTCATATGAGTAATACTGCATTATAATAAACCAAATTTGTAGACATCCTACATTGAGTTTAATAAAAAGGATTTGTTGACGAATTCATTTTGCCAATGAATGTCAATAAACCAGGAAATGCTGTTTTACTTATTTTTCATCGGGAGAATATAATAAATTATCCCTGTTTTAGTTTTACTGTAAAGATAGTATTTATTAATACATAATTTCATTTGTGCCATTCAACCAAGTTTATTATGCCCACAATGACCAGAACTCCATGAATATCTGCAGAGGTACAGTCAGAAAAGCAGTTATTTGGACTGAGCACAAAAGACAGATAAAAGCTCAACACACATTTGAGATTTAAAACGTTGCTCTCAGGCAATATACAGCCACAATTTATGCATACTATGGAGTAGTCATTTTTAGTTATTCTAAAATATACCTCTTTCAGCTTTAAAGGGTACAACCTAATTTTAATGCATGTGTGCTAAGTCATTTCAGTAGTGTCCTACTCTTTGCAATCCCGTGGACTGTAGCCAGCCAGGCTCTTCTGTCCACGAGGTTCTCTAGGCAAGAATATTATAGTGGGTTGCCATGCCCTCCTCCAGGGATCCTCCCATCCTAGAGATTGAACCTGCATCTCTGGTGGCTCCTGCATTGCAGGCAGATCGAAAGCCCAGCCTAATTTTAGTATCAGAATTTATTCTAAATTTATTATTATATGCTCCTAAGATCCTATAATTTTAAATCTTTCTTCTTCTAAAATAAAGAAGAAATTTTTTTTTTAAATAAAATTGCCTTTGTCTCCTGTCAAGTTTGGGTTCCTTTTTTTTATCCTTTCCACAAACAGTGCAGTCTTTGAAGTGAAACATTCCAAGTAGAGATATATCAAGTAGGATTATATTTTCATTTTTGGCGTTAAAAAATTCTTGAGGATATTGAGCATGAACCAATAGTTTTAGGAAACCAACTCCACAATTATGGGTTCAAACCAACTTCAAAGTTCTATCCCTTTCTTGGGCATAATTAATGCATGTCTTCTAACTCAGTGTGCATGCAGCTTGCTTACTTTTCCCCAAAATTCTTATTTTGTTCTTACTTTAGTCAAAATCTGTCCTTTCTAGTCAAGGGCAATTGTCAATTCAAGGACATTTCAAAGATTTATATAAAGAACAAGAAATCACATTTGTTACAGGGATTCATCATGTTGTCCACAAATATATTCATGTTTTAATAAGATATTTTATAGATCTTAGATTAACCATAGAGATAAGGTATCCTAAAAACACTTTTGGATTTGCTACCAAAAAAGTTATAGTAATATGAAATAATACCTCAGCAATGAAAGTGAAAGAGGAAAGCGAAAAAGTTGACTTAAAGCTCAACATTCAGAAAATGAAGATCATGGCATCTGGTCCCATCACTTCATGGGAAACAGATGGGGAAACAGTGGAAACAGTGTCAGACTTTATGTTTTGGGGCTCCAAAATCACTGCAGATGGTGACTGCAGCCATAAAATTAAAAGACACTTACTCCTTGGAAGAAAAGTTATGACCAACCTAGATAGCATATTCAAAAGCAGACACGTTACTTTGCCGACTAAGGTCCATCTAGTTAAGGCTATGGTTTTTCCTGTGGTCATGTATGGATGTGAGAGTTGGACTGTGAAGAAGGCTGAGCACCGAAGAATTGATGCTTTTGAACTGTGGTGTTAGAGAAGACTCTTGAGAGTCCCTTGGACTGCAAGGAGATCCAACCAGTCCATTCTGAAGGAGATCAGCCCTGGGATTTCTTTGGAAGGAATGATGCTAAAGTGGAAACTCTAGTACTTTGGCCACCTCATGTGAAGAGTTGACTCATTGGAAAAGACTCTGATGCTGGGAAGGATTGGAGGCAGGAGGAGAAGGGGATGACAGAGGATGAGATGGCTGGATGGCATCATGGACTTGATGAACGTGAGTCTGAGTGAACTCCGGGAGATGGTGATGGACAGGGGGGCCTGGCGTCCTGTGATTCATGGGGTCACAAAGAGTCGGACACGACTGAGTGACTGAACTGAATGTGCTAAGAGCGACACCCTAGTAGTCATTATAAAGCTCATTCGGGTTTTTCTGTATGACGCAGTGGTACAACCCAGATGAATTTTTTGGCCAACCCAGAATTGGTGTGCAGAAAACTGTTGGCTGAACTAATGCACTTGAACAATCTCAGTCTCCAGAACCTCTCGATTCTACCCACAGGGCCTTAGACACCCCGCTAGAAGCCCTGTGGCAATCCTTAAGCCCCTTGGGGATTCTTTCTTGGCATCTCCCTCCTACTTTCTTTTGTGAACCTGCTTGTTGCACTCAGTGTCTCTGATTCCTATGTATGTCTCATTCCCAGCATTCTCTGCTGTGTCCCGTCTAACTACCCCTACAGTTAGCAACAAGCAAATTCAACACTCATGCCAGTTCAACTCTCCGCCAGGCTTGCTCCAGCTTTACTGACAGTGCTGTGTTTCAGATCTTCCTGGACATCAGATTCTGTTATCCTCATATATTAAGTGAGGCCTGGGTCATCAAGCCCCCCACTTAATATGGGAGGGAAATGCAGGGCAGACGTATGAATGTAGGTGTGAACTAGCACATTTAAAACAATGTATATTATCTCAGTAGTTGAAGTCATTGGACTAGAAGTAAAAGGGAATTCTATAAAGACAATGGGCCCAACTTAGAAAAATAAGGGAAGAAGTTGTAATTATCATAGGGTCAGTATAACACAGGAGGGCACATTCAAGCGTAGGTCTCCCTTCTAGAGGTACCAGTGCAATTGCTATAGGAAAAGATCAGTGGCAAGAATTGACTGAGGAATTTTTTGAAGCCCCCTCATCAAAAAATTTTACTACTTCTGTTTATTGCTCTACTAGGCTAAATTGCTTTATTTAATAAGTTGAGTAATAAATAGAAGCACCATAAATAGCAAGTGCATTGCTGAGCTTACATGACAGGCAAATGCAGTGGTGAATGACCCTCCACTTTTTAATGTATTTAAGATTTTTAAATAGAGAATACATTTAGAAATAAAAAGGGAATTCCCAGATGGTCTAGTGGTTAGGACTCTGTGCTTCCACTGCAAGGGGCACTGGTTCAATCCTTGGTCGGGGAACTAATATCTCATAAGCTGCACAGTGAGGCCAAAAAAAAAGAAAGAATATGGAAAACATTTACTTACTTTTTTTAAAAAAATAAAACTGTACTCTAAAAGCTGTGGAAATACATTTTATGGTTCTAATTATATGGTACTTCATGAAAATAATGACTCAAAACTATCCAGAAAGCAATCTCCAGAGTGATAGAGTGTTAAACTAAAAGAGGTCTGCTTTCTGAAAACCAGCCAAATGAGTAGGGCTAAAGAAAGAAACTAAAGTAACTAAACTAAAGTAGCTAAAGAAAGATAGATGTTAAGAAGGAATATGATCAGAGGTCATAAACTGTAGTTCATATGTATTTGGAGTTATTTTTCAACAGTCTTGCATTATTTCATTTGACTATAAAAAATCAGTAAAATTAAGCATTATAATCTTCATTTTAAAAAATAATTAGCATATAAAACCGTGAAGGAGATTGACAAAGTGATTATACACCTCTTAACTAAATATTTATATATTACAAGTGGGTAAGATTTCTTTGTAGTTTATAAGAGATACGTTTAAGACAATGAGCCTAATTTGACAAAATACACATAATACTGTGGACAACAAAGTTGAGATACTTTTATTTATTTTTTAATTTATTGGTCCCATCCAAACATTGAACCCAGGCCCTCTTAGAGAAAGTGCCAAGTTCTAACCACTGGACGACTAGGGAATTCACAATATACTTTTTTAAAACCTCGAGCTCAAAGTTAAGTGGTTCCAAAGAAAATTAAAATCAAGTTGTAGATAATCTATCCACAATGAGCTGTTAGGAGAAAATAGAGGACAATGTTCTTCCAAAAACATCCCCATGATCTAAGAGTCAAAACTTAGGTGCTTAAACTATTATCATACAAAATAAATAAATTGATATATTCTTTTAAATACCCTGTATGGTAGTCTTAATTCACTATCAAATTATTATTGTAGAACTAACCTTTAGTCATAAGAGTAAAACCTTCCATATTCCACTTAATATGAAATAGCCTTTTTTTTCCCCAGATTCATTAGCACATTAGCAGAACCTGGCATTTCACTTATCAGAGAAATGTCAAAATGAAACCCTAAGTGTAACAAATGAATGACTTTACCACTCTAATACTCATCACACGTGTTTCCTATTTGTGCCCCCATTAAAATGGTCATGACTTTTGTGTTCATAAAAAGATCTAGAGGTTTAAACAAAGACAAATGAGAAATACATCTCTTTCTTTATCTAGTCTCTAGATACCAATTTTTAAATTTATGGACCACACCTAGTCTATCTGTAAGTATAAATCATGTTGTGACATTGAGTTAGAGCAAAAGAAAGGAAAATATAGTTCCTAAATACTCCACTGTAATCTTGTAGTTGACATTGTTTTTATATGACATTCATGAGTGTTAATATTTTTTTCGTAATAATCTTTCAGATAGGACTCAGCCAAGTTAAAGGTTAAGATGGCTTCTCAGCTGTACATACAGGACCATAAAAACAAAGTGTCAAAATATTTTTTCATGAATTATCTTAAGGGTCTTAAGAACCTGAAATGAAAATAATATCTAGTGTTGCTAAAATATATTGAGTGCTTACTGTATGCCAGGCACTGTGCAGAATACTTGGTGAGGGTTATCTATTATCTCCTCTCAGTCTTCTAGTAGTTAACTTTATACATTGCATTTTAAAGATGAGAATGCGTGCATGCAAGCTTAGGCACCCAGTAATGTCTGACTCTTTGTGACCCTATGGACTGTAGCCCACCAGGCTACCTCTGTCCATGGGATTCTCCAGGCATGACATACTGGAGTGGGTTGCAATTTCCTTCTCCAGGGGATCTTCCCGACCCAGGGATCAAACCAATGTCTCCTGCAGGCGACAGGATTCTTTAAGAATCTAGGCCATCAGAGAAGCCCAAAGATGAGAATACTGAGGCACAAAGAGGCTACTGTAAGATAGAAAATAAAAGATGAGCTTTGAACCCAGGCAGTCTGACTGCAGAGCCTGAATAGCAGAATCAGTGTAGCATGGAGGAAGAATCATTCCAGACATTGGGGGAGCAAGTCAAATGCTTTTGGTATCCTCCCTGATCTCCTTCCTGGGCAGTGTACCCATCCCTAGCCAGCGGGAATACTAGCTGCCACTAGCTCACAGCTGCACCTGTTGGGGAAGGTTTGCCCTTGTCTGACAGGAGATTATTAGGAGACCTGGGAGGCTGCTGTGTTGGCTCCTGGTCATCAGTAGCTATGCAGGTATGCAGAAGGCCTCTGTGCCACACACGCACTTTTGCTCGAGTACTTTATGGCAGGGCAGGAGAGGCTGGGGCTAGACCTCTTCCTGAGCTACAGGTTTGTCTGACTTCTCCTGTCCTCTCCTACCACCCTCACTGCTTTATAGTGTCTCAGGAAAGCATTTTCTCGATCAAACAGTTGAATGAATCTGTCTTAGGCTCTGCTTCTCAGAACCCGGCTGAGACACTGTGGAAACTTGTTCTAAAATACCTTTTAAATGGAACTTCCCTGGCAGTCCAGTGGTTAAAACTTCACCTTCCAATGCAAGGGGTGTATGTTCAACTCCTGGCCAGGGAGCTAAGATCCCACATGCCCTGCAAGCAAAAAACCAAAACATAAAACAGAAACAATATTGTAACATATTCAATAAAGCCTTTATAAATGATGCACATCAAAATCTTTTAAAAATACCTTTTGGAACCTCTAATGTAAAAAATATGACAAAGTATATATATTTAATATATTTTAAAATAAATTAGTCCTTGAATGAAAAGAAATACCTTTTGGAATTCCATTCTTTTTGTGGGTCTCAGTTTTATAGCAGTCTCTGAGATGGATCTATAATGTGGTCCCTCATTAATTTGATTTCTATTTTATATATAATCCAGACAACTTGAAAAACTCATTAAGACAAGACATATTCATTACAAATCACACTTCAGTTAGAACATTCAGCCTTTTTTTCCCCAATCAAGCTATTCTGGGCTCTCTGCTCTTCCCTTAGCAGGAAAGGAACCTCTATGCTTTATCCATTTTTTCATCCCACCAGCACCTAGCATGGCTTACCTGTAGTTAGGAGATACACAGTGAATGTACTAGATAAAAAGAAAAAATTCTCAGAATGTGTTACGTCATTTTACTGGCACATTTATGCTCAAGAATATCCTTCTAAGAATCTAATGTAGTTGTTCTCTTTCAGATGCGTGAGATTCACCTGAGGAGCTTGACAAATATGCAAACTGAAGGGCTCATCTTTCCTACCCTCCTTACTCATGATTTTCATTCTCTAGGGCTAAAGTAAAGTTAGGAATTCTCATCTTTAGCAACATCATAGAAGATTTTAATGCAAGAGGTTATTGGGTGACATTTTGAGTAACACTCCTTTAAAATACTTAAACATGACATGAAGCTACCTGTTGAAAAGAAAACAACAAGATTTGAGATCTAAAGGACACAACTTTTTCTTATAGTCATGAGCATTCTCTCTTTCCATAGCTGTCATGATAAGATGTATAGGCCAGTTTAAGGATCCTGGAACGTTTTCAGACTTGCCAAAGTTCACTGAGATGATTTCACTTGTAAACATGAGAACAATGAAAAAAATAATATTTTTTACAAGTTTGATATTTAAATGTATGTCCAACATCCTATGCAGTGTATCACTAGATGCTTTCTAACATGCTGTTTGTATGCCTAGGGGCCCGGGTTATTATCCTACCACACATCAACCACAGTGATTTGTACAGCCTTCAGGCAATTCACTGTTCCATCCTTCAAAACAAAAACACAGCGATGAATGCTTTTGAAGGGTCTCTGAGGTAAATTAACTCTGCCACTAGAAAGCACTAATAAAGTGATGTCTGCTCTGGGAGATTGTTGTTGAAACATTGTAAGTCTGTCCGTTACCATGATGACCATGAAAAAGCCAGAGTTTCTGGGCTGTCTCTAAGAAATTAGTTCTTTATACTGAAAGTGGGTGATTTACAATAAGCTATGTCATAAGGGACATCTGAAAGGCTTAGGACAAAATCATCCCCAGTAAACTCAGCAGTGACCACAGGACTGGAAAAGGTCAGTTTTCATTCCAATTCCAAAGAAAGGCAATGCCAAAGAATGCTCAGACTATTGCACAATTGCACTCATCTCACATGCTAGTAAAGTAATGCTCCAAATTCTCCAAGCCAGGCTTCAGCAATACGTGAACCGTGAACTCCCTGACGTTCAAGCTGGTTTTAGAAAAGGCAGAGAAACCAGAGATCAAATTGCCAACATCCGCTGGATCATGGAAAAAGCAAGAGAGTGCAGAAAAACGTCTATTTCTGCTTTATTGACTATGCCAAAGCCCTGGACTGTGTGGATCACAAGAAACTGTGGAAAATTCTGAAAGAGATGGGAATACCAGACCACCTAACCTGCCTCTTGAGAAATCTGTATGCAGGTCAAGAAGGAGCAGTTAGACCTGGACATGGAACAACAGACTGGTTCCAAATAAGAAAAGAAGTGCGTCAAGGCTGTATATTGTCACCCTGCTTATTTAACTTCTATGTAGAGTACATCATGAAAAATGCTGGACTAGAAGAAACACAAGCTGGAATCAAGATTGCCGGCAGAAATATCTATCACTTCAGATATGCAGATGATACCACCCTTATGGCAGAAAGTGAAGAGGAGCTAAAAAGCCTCTTGATGAAAGTGAAAGAGGAAAGAGAAAAAGTTGACTTAAAGCTCAATATTCAGAAAACGAAGATCATGGCATCCAGTCCCATCACTTCATGGGAAATAGATGGGGAAACAGTGTCAGACTTTATTTTTGGGGGCTCCAAAATCACTGCAGATGGTGACTGCAGCCATGAAATTAAAAGACGCTTACTCCTTGGAAGGAAAGTTATGACCAACCTAGATAGCATATTCAAAAGCAGAGACATTACTTTGCCGATTGGCTTAAAGCTCAACATTCAGAAAACGAAGATCATGGCATCTGGTCCCATCACTTCATGGGAAATAGATGGGGAAACAGTGGAAACAGTGTCAGACTTTATTTTGGGGGGCTCCAAAATCACTGCAGATGGTGACTGCAGCCATGAAATTAAAAGACGCTTACTCCTTGGAAGGAAAGTTATGACCAACCTAGATAGCATATTCAAAAGCAGAGACATTACTTTGCCGATGAAGGTCCGTCTAGTCAAGGCTATGGTTTTTCCTGTGGTCATGTATGGATGGGAGAGTTGTACTGTGAAGAAGGCTGAGCACCAAAGAATTGATGCTTTTGAACTGTGGTTTTGGAGAAGACTCTTGAGAGTCCCTTGGACTGCAAGGAGATCCAACCAGTCCATTCTGAAGGAGATCAACCCTGGGATTTCTTTGGAAGGAATGACGCTAAAGCTGAAACTCCAGTACTTTGGCCACCTCATGTGAAGAGTTGACTCATTGGAAAAGACTCTGATGCTGGGAGGGATTGGGGGCAGGAGGAGAAGGGGACGACTGAGGATGTGACGGCTGAGTCACTCAATGAACATCAGTGAACACTCAATGAACATCAATGAACACTCAGTGAACATCACGTTCACTCAATGAACGTGAGTCTGAGTGAACTCCGGGAGACGGTGATGGACAGGGAGGCCTGGCGTGCTGCAATTCATGGGGTTGCGGAGTCGGAGACAACTGAGCGACTGAACTGAAATGAACTGAACTGAACTTATTCACAGTTGTCCTTGCCTTTAGGAGCAACCCTAAAAAGACAGTGAGTGGATTGGCCAACTGAGGCGTTGCTATAATGGTGGGCAAAAGCCCTATTAACCCTCATCAACAAATTTGTAGTGGGGTGCCAGGGCACATTTTACTATGTCAGCTGTCACTAAATTTTGAGTCGCTTTGGCTAACACTTCTTCCTAAAAACATGATTTGGTAACTTGAAACGTGGAAAAGTTTCCCTCCCAGCACTGAGGAATAAACTCCTAATAGACTGAACCTCCAACCAAATAACAGAATATAAAAACTAGCTGCTGAGAACTCTGCAGAATGAACAAAAGGCAGCAAACATTGATAGAGAAATTAAAATTTGGAAAACATGACTAGCCTGGGGTAAATTTTTTGCTTTTTAATAGCTTGGCTCCAGGGGCAACTGCAGATAAGGCATACTCTGAGCAACTTTCACAGAACTTTCTCACAGAAAGTCAGCCTCTGTCCTGTGCAGCCAGGGAAGAGAACCCAGAGTACTGTCACCCCGGGTTCTATTCCCTGAAGTGTGACAACTCAGTAAGTGAGACAAAAATCCCATAAAAGAGAGAGCCTAAGGAGGGGCCGCCAAATGCCTGTGTATAAACTGCTCAAGGCTGACCTCTGAACCACAGCTACGTATGGCAGACTGCAAGAAGTTCCCCTAAAAGAGAAGATCTGAACTGAGATTTGAGATTCCAGCCATTCTGGGCAAGAAAGAGCTTGCCGTTTAAGTCTAACCCATTAGTATCCTGCCGTAACAAAACCTTAGCATACTCTGGAGAAAAACGAAAGAAACCAGAGTCTTGAATTGCACAGTGTAACACTGATAATCTCCAGGATACAATCCAAATTTTCTTGACATTCAAAGTATCAAAGAAATGTAAGAGAAAAGATAATCAATAGAGTATCCCAGATGACCCACATGTTGGAAATTCCAAAGACTTTGAAGCAGCTATTGTACTCTGCTCAGTGAGGTAAAGGAAGATGTCACTGGAATGAAAGGATAAGAAATCTCAGCAGAGAAATAGAAATTATAAAAATAAATAGGATAGAAATTCTGGACTGAAGAATTCAACATGTGAGATAAAAATTTCATTGGGTCAGCCTACAGCAGAATGGAAAAGATGGGGAAAGAACTAAAGAACTAGGAGACAGGAAAATGGAAATTGTTCAGTCTGAAGAATAGAAAGAAAAAAGAGTTAAAAATATAAAGAACAGGAATAATATCAAATAATATAACATGTGTAATTTATAAGTAAAAGTTGAAAAAAATTAAAAAGAGAAATAGACAAATCCATAATTATAGCTGGAGATTTTAACACAGAGAGATCTCAAACTGATAAGGCAATTGGAAAAAAAACCTGCAAAGACATACTGATTATGAACATTGTTAACCACCTTGATCTAATTGGTGATGTTGAATGTTTATATTTGAAAAGAAGAAAAGTTTGAAATCAATGATCTAAACTTTAGCCAAGGAAGCCAAAAGAGCAAATCTATGTAGAAAACTTAAAAGGCAGTGTGAGGCAGAAAATTTACTAGTCATTATCATTCATGAATTGAAATGCAAAAATCATAAGACTATTAGCAAATCAAATCCAGGTGAAAAAGATAATGCTTCTTCACAAAATCGGGTTTAACTTCAGGAATACATGGTTTAATTTACCACTTTAACAGTTTAAAGGAGAAAAAAATCATATGGTTATCTTCATACATGCAGAAACTGTATTTGAGAAAACATTTATTTGTGATCACACTCTAACAAAACTAAAAACGTGACTTTCTACATTTGATAAAGGATATAAATAAAATAAAACATCAAAATTTTATTTGTGGAACAATGAAAGCTTACTTTTGATATCAGGCAAAGGCAAGGATATCCACAATAGCTATTTCATTCAGTAGTATACTGAGTGTCCTAGACAACACAGCAGAGCATAAAGAAAAGGAATAGAGGTGAAAAGGAAGAAACAAAAAAGTCCATTTTGCAAGTAATATGATTGCTCTAGAATAATAGAACTCATAGTAATCTATGAATTACTAAAAATAATTTCAAAATATGGCACACGGCTGAGTACATCAATATCAGTACATTGCATTTGTATAAAACATAAACAAATGGTTCAAAATGAATTCTTAAAAGTTCATTATATATATCTATACATCTTAAGTTGGTATTATATATACACATATATATAATGTTGCTCACTGGTAGGATTATTTAAATGCTAGTTTTTTTAAAAAAATAATAGACATGGTTTTAATTTGTATTAAAACTAAATGACTGGGGCTTCCCAGGTGGCTCAGCAGCAAAGAATCTACCTGCGATACAGGAGACATTGGTTTGATCCTGGAGTCGGGAAGATGCACTGGAGAAGGAAATGGCAACCCACTCCCATATTCTTGCCTGGAGAATCCCATGGACAGAAGAACCTGGTGGACTACAGTGCATGGGGTCCCCAAAGAGTCGGACACTTAGCAACTGTATAATAACAACAACAAAACAAGAGAACTAGTTAAATGTTAAAAGAGTTACTTATGTTGTGATCATTAATGTGCTCTTTGTTTCTGAATAAAAATATAAATAGATTATATTTTGTAGAATTCTTTTAAAAAATTAAAATAACAGCATCAAAAATATTAAGTACCTAGCAATAAATATTACAGTTATTAATAAAAATTTGTAAGATAGGACTTCCCTGGTGGTCCAATGGTTAAGAATCTGCCTGCCAATGCAGGGGACATGGGTTTGCTCCCTGGTCCAGGAAGATTCTACATGCAGTGGAGCAACTAAGCTGGTGTGCCACAACTCCTGAGCCCACAGGCCCCAGAGCCTAAGGGCTGCAACAAGAGAAACCATTGCAATGAGTAGCCCGTGCACCACAGCTAGAGAGCAGCTCCCGTTTGCCTCACTATTCCTCTTCACTTTCTGCCATAAGGGTGGTGTCATCTGCATATCTGAGGTTATTGATATTTCTCCCAGCAATCTTGATTCCAGCTTGTGCTTCTTCCAGCCCAGCGTTTCTCATGATGTACTCTGCATAGAAGTCAAATAAGCAGGGTGACAATATATAGCCTTGATGGACTCCTTTTCCTATTTGGAATGAGTCTGTTGTTCCATGTCCAGTTCTAACTGTTGCTTCCTGGCCTGCATACAGATTTCTCAAGAGGCAAGTTAGGTGGTCTGGTATTCTCATATCTTTCAGAATTTTCCACAGTTTATTGTGGTCCACACAGTCAAAGGCTTTGGTATAGTCAATAAAGCAGAAATAGATGTTTTCCTGGAACTCTCTTTTTTCCATGATCCAGCGGATGTTGGCAATTTGATCTCTGGTTCTTCTGCCTTTTCTAAAACCAGCTTGAACATCAGGGAGTTCATGGTTCACGGATTGCTGAAGCCTGGCTTGGAGAATTTGGAGCATTACTTTACTAGCATGTGAGATGAGTGCAATTGTACAGTAGTTCGAGCTTTCTTTGGCATTGCCTTTCTTTGGGATTGGAATGAAAACTGACTTTTCCAGTCCTTGTGGCCACCGCTGAGTTTTCCAAATTTGCTGGCATATTGAGTGCAGCACTTTCACAGCATCATCTTTCAGGATTTGAAATAGCTCCACTGGAATTCCATCACCTCCACTAGCTTTGTTGGTCGTGATGCTTTCTATGGCCCACTTGACTTCACATTCCAAGATGTCTGGCTCTAGATTAGTGATCACATCATCATGATTATCTGAGTCATGAAGATCTTTTTTGTACAAAGTTATCATATTTAGAATGGTGTAATATTTGCACAGCAATGGGCAAAAAGGCCAGTACGCAGAACTGAGAGCCAAATATGGGTATTTGATGCCTGATTTTATCAAAGAGAGAGGGAGATGAAATTACACCCCCTACCTCCCATCACACACACAGAAAGGATGGTTTACAGGCCTCGTAGAAAAGCAATACGATAAAAATTTTAGAATACAATATTGGATAATATCTCTATACCATTATAGTGGGAAGAGATTTCTTAAAACAGATAAATATATAAAAGATAATGAACCAAATACATTCAAATTTAGAACTTTTGCTCATCAAAAGATACTATTAGGAGAGTGAAAAGACAGACCATAAACTGGGAGAAGATAATTTCAACAAATATAACCAAAAAAGGATTAATTAAAAATGTTTAAAGAATTCCTGTGACTAGACAGAAGAAGCAAAAATGCTCCAGTAGAAAGATGACTCACAGAAAAAGCAAGAAATTTCACCAAGATGAATCTAAATCAGCTCATAAGTATGTGAAAAGATGTTAAAACATTTTTGTAATTGTGGACATTCAAAATAAAACCTGAATGTGAAACCATTTCACATACTAGTTTGGAAAACACAAGTCACTAACCTAATTTATATTCTCTTCATATCCACTCCTTGTGATTCAACTGATTTTCATGAGAAATTCAACTTTGTCTTCTCTTCTCTTCCTAATGAATAAATGGAAGAAACTCATATCACTTAGTGCTGTGTTCCCTGTTTTTACTCTGTTCTTGATTGCTAAGTGGAAAAAGTGTTGGCAATACACCGTGATAACTTTTTACTTTTAACCAAATCTCTCTACTATCTTTATTTCTAGACTGATAGTGTTTTCTTAACAGCTTTGTCAAGATAAACATTTAATTAGTTAGGTTTATTGCTTAATCATGATTCTTTTATTATGTAATGAACTAATTAACTTCTTAAGCAGAACTTATGTGCCAAGATTTTACCTGAAATTTGTTCCCCATATACGTTTGAAGTTTTATTTTTTCCATGGGACTGCTTTTTAAAAAATACAAAGATTTCTGGATAGAAAACTTCAGGTCACTGGCATCTTAATGTGAATTCATTTATCAGCAGTTCTCCTCCAAAACAAAGAGCATGAAATCTAAACTGGATGTGAGGAAAAGGAGGTGCAGGCCGTGAATCATGGTGGTGGTGGTGGTGTTTAGTCGCTAAATTGAGTCAAACTCTTTTTGACCCCATGGATTATAGATCTCAGGCTCCTCCGTCCGTGGGATTTCCCAGGCAAGAATACTGGAGAGTGGGCTGCTGTTCACTTCTCCAGGGGGTCTTCCCAGCCCAGGGATTGAACCCATGTTTCCTGCATTGGCAGGTGGATTCTTTACCGCTGAGCCACCAGGGAAGCCTGAGCAACAAAAGGAGGGAAAGGGAGTCAGAAAGTATGTGTGGATACTACAGCAGAACACAAATTTCCGGTGTGCTCAGCCCTGCTTTTAAATCCTGGGCTTCCCCAGTGGCTCAGCGGTAAAGAATCTTCCTGCAGAGTAGATGTGAGTTTGATCCGTGGTTCTGGAAGATCCCCTGCAGGAAGGCATGGCAACCCACTCTAGTGTTCTTGCCTGGAGAATCTCAAGGACAGAGGAGCCTGGGGTAGGGTCAGAAAGAATCAGAAACAACTGAAGTGACTCAGCACACATGCACTGTCAAATCCTAATTTCAGGTACCAATTTTGTCTCTCCAAGTAATTGCCATGAATATATTCTGTATGTAGTCAGTTAAAAGACATTTAAGTAGTAATTTTATTCAGAAAAGAGAGGTGAGTTGCCAGGAAATAGGAATTTCCAGGCTTTTTTTTTTGTAAAATTCTTTATAATATTTTACGTTTAATCATGCAGCACACCAGTGTTGTCAATGAAAATAATTCCTGGACTTCATTGTCATTGTTGTTCAGTCACTAAGTCCTGCCTGACTCTGTGATCCCATGGACCGAAAGCCTCCCTGTCTCTCGCCATTTCCCAGAGTTTGCCCAAGTTCATGTCCATTGAATTGGTGATGTCATCCAACCATCTCATCCTCTGCCGTCCTCTTCCCCTTTTGCCGTCAATCTTTCGCAGAATCAGAGTCTTTTCCAACAAGTCGGCTTATCGCATCAGGTGGCCAAAGTATTGGAGCTTCAGTTTCAGCATCAGTCCTTTCAATGATTATTCAGGGTTAATCAACCCTTTAGGATTGACTGGTTTGATCACCTTGCTGTCCAAGGGACCCTCAAGAGTCCTCTAGCACCACAATTAGAAAGCATCTGCTCAGCTTTCTTTATGGTCCAACTCTCACATCCATACATGACTATTGGAAAAGCCATAGCTTTATCTATACAGACCGTTGCCAGCAAAGTGATGTCTTTACTTTTTAATATGCTGTCTAGGTTTGTCATAGCCTTGATAGCTCAGTTGGTAAAGAATCTGCCTGCAATGCAGGAGACCTGGGTTTGATCCCTGGGTTGGGAAGATCCCCTGGAGAAGGGACAGGCTACCCACTCCAGTATTCTAGCCTGGAGAATACCATGGACTATACAGTCCACGGGGCTAGCAAAGAGTTGGATACAACTGAGTGACTTTCACTTTCACTTTCCTTCCAAGAGGCAAGTATCTTGTAATTTCATGGCTGCAGTCACTGTCCGAAGTGATTTTGGAGCCCAAGAAGAGAAAATCTGTCGCTGCTTCCACTTTTCCCCCTTTCGTTTGCCATGAAGTAATGGAACTGAATGCCATGATTTTGGTTTTTTTCAATATTGAGTTTTAAGCCAGCTTAAATCTCCTCCTTCACCCTCATCAAGAGACTCTAGTTTCTCTTCGCTTTCTGCCATTAGAGTGGTATTACCTGCATATCTGAGGTTGTTGATATTTTCCCCTGCAATCTTGATTCCAGCTTGTAACTCATCTAGCTTGGCATTTTGCATGATGTATTCTGCATATAAGTTAGATAAGCAAGGTGACAATATACAGCCTTGTCACCTCCTTTCCTAATTTTGAACCAGTCAGTTGTTCCATGAAAGTCTCTAACTGTTGCTTCTTTACCTGAGTACAGGTTTCTCAGGAGACAGGTAGGATGGTCTAGTATTCCCATCTCTTTAAGAATTTTCCAGTTTGTTGTGATCTACACAAAGGCATTCAAACAGTCAATGAAACAGAAGATGAGTTGACTGTTTTCCTGGAATTCCCTTGCTTCTCTCTGATCCAGTGAATGTTGGCAATGGTTTTACATCTAGAAGTTTTTGATTCAGGTACTGCTGAAGCCTAACTTGAAGGATTTTGAGCATTACCTTGCTAGCATGGAAGGTGAGCACAATTGTCTGGTAGTTTGAACATTTTTTACCATTGCCCTTCTTTGGAATTGGGATGAAAATCCACCTTTCCCAGTCCTGTGGCCACTGCTGGATTTTCCAAATTTGTTGACATATTGAGTGCAGTGATCACAACAAATTATAAAATTCTTAAAGAGATGGGAATACCAGACCACCTGACCTGCCTCCTGAGAAATCTATATGCAGGTCAAGAAGCAACAGTTAGAACTGGACATGGAACAGCAGACTGGTTCCAAATAGGAAGAGGAGTACGTCAAGGCTGTATATTGTCACCCTGCTCATTTAACTTATATGCAAAGTATATCATGAGAAATGCAGGGCCGGATGAAGCACAAGCTGGAATCAAGATTGCCGGGAGAAACATCAATAACCTCAGATAACACCACTCTTATGGCAGAAAGCAAAGAAGAACTAAAGAGAAAAGAGAAGAGTGAAAAAGTTGGCTTAAAGCTCAACATGCAGAAAACTAAGATCATGGCATTTTGTCCCATCACTTCATGGCAAATAGATGGGCAAACAATGGAAACAGTGTCAGACTTTATTTTGGGGGGCTCCAAAATCACTGTAGATGGTGATTGCAGCCATGAAATTAAAAGACATTTACTCCTTGGAAGAAAAGTTATGACCAACTTAGCTGCTGCTGCTGCTGCTAAGTCTCTTCAGTTGTGTCCGACTCTGTGCGACCCCAGAGACAGTAGCCCACCAGGCTCCCCCATCCCTGGGATTCTCCAGCCAATAACACTGGAGTGGGTTGCCATTTCCTTCTCCAATGCATGAAAGTGAAAAGTGAAAGTGAAGTCACTCAGTCGTGCTGGATTCTTAGCGACCCCATGGGCTGCAGCCTACCAGGCTCCTTCGTCCATGGGATTTTCCAGGCAAGAGTACTGGAGTAGGGTGCCATTGCCTTCTCGACCAACCAAGAGAGCATATTAAAAACCAGAGACATTACTTTACCAACAAAGGTCCATCTAGTCAAAGCTATGGTTTTTCCAGTAGTCATATTTGGATGTGAGGGTTGGATTATAAAGAAGGCTGAGTGCCAAAGAATTGGTGCTTTTGAACCATGGTGTTGGAGAAGAATCTTGAGAGTCCCTTGAACAGCAAGGAGATCTAACCAGTTCATCCTAAAGGAAATCAATCCTGAATATTCATTGGAAGGACTGATGCTGAAACTGAAATTCCAATACTTCGGCCACCTGATGCGAAGAACTAACTCATTTGAAAAGACCCTGATGCTGGGATAGATTGAAAGTGGGAGGAGAAGGGGATGACAGGGGATGAGATGGTTGGATGGCACCACCAATATGGTGGACATGAGTTTGAGTAGGCTCTGCAAGTTGGTGATAGACAGGGAAGCCTGGTGTGCTGCAGTGCTTGGGGTGGCAAAGAGTTAGACATGACCGAGTGACTAACTGACTAAGTGTAGCACTTTAACACTATCATCTTTTAGTATTTTAGAGAGCTTAGCTGGAACTCTATCACTTCCACTAGTTTTATTGGTATTAATGCTTCTTAAGGCCCACTTGACTTCACACTCCAGGATGTCTGGCTCGAGATGAGTGACCACACCATTGTGATTATCCAGGTCATTAAGACCTTTTTTGTACAGTTCTTCTGTGCATTCTTGCCACCTCTTCTTAATCTCTTCTGCCTCTGTTAAGTCTTACTGTTTCTGTCCTGTATCATGCCCATCCTTGCATGAAATGTTCCTTTGATAGCTCCAATTTTCTTGAAGAGATCGCTAGTCTTTCCCATTCCTATATTTTCTTCTTTGCATTGTCATTGAAGAAGGCCTTATCTCTCTTTGCTTCATTAGCCAAAAATTATCCAAATTCTATTCTATGGAAAAACCTCTTCCTGATATAAAGCACTCTGTATTAAGCAGTAAACAATTTTGGCACTAGATAATGATTTTAGGGGTACACACACATGATACACTAAGGACCTTAAATTTTTTTTTTTTGGTTCAGATCCCTTGAAAGAGATAATTCCTCATAGATCAAGAGATCTTGTTATAGACTCCAAGTTCCTCAAGCTCCTAAGGAAAGTTGCTTTTTTCATATCTACTTAGGTCCTCCAAATGATAGGTAAATTGATTTTCATTTTATTTTTAAATAGCAAACCTACATCACACAGTTGGATGTGAAAACTCACACCAAGATCTTATAAAAAGACTTCCTAAAACTCCGTATTAATTTCATAACATTCATCAACAAATCAAAGTTAAAATGCTATCATTTTCAAAGCAGCACTCACATTTATTTTTATATTGCTTTCAAAAAAAATACAAGGCTTATGGTTTGACCTATCCACAGTTAAGTCATAATACCGAAAAAAATAAGCTTCAGTATTTTATGCTAGTTTTTTAGCTATGTTGGAAAAGAGTCTAAATGCATTACCAAGAAGATAATAATGTCTCTTAGTGTTCACACCTATGACAATCTGGTTTTGACCATAGTTATGAGAGAGACATCATTTTTCCAAACTTCTGAGAATATCTTGTCTTCTAGCTTAAGAGTCTGTGATATACATTCAGCTAAACTAACTGTAAATAAGCTCCAAAAATCACTGACCTGTTTTCTGTTGCTAAGTTTATGGGCAATAAAGTAATTTTTACTGATATTTCTGTATTTCCTTTCCTTAAGTGCAGTCTCAGGAAAGTGCAGATTCTCCTCACTTTGGTTTTCTAGGTTTTTTGCCTTATTTAGACTAATTTTCAAGATATTACCATTGTCATTTTCTGAACAAAAGTGGTGACCTGACCTTTCCACACTGAACATCTAAAATTTTTGGTAAGTTTTATTAAGATACAGTTCACCAATGTAAAGTGAAGTATAATTCAGTGGTTTCTCATATATCACAGATATATACAATCATTATCAATTTAGAATCAATTTTAGAATATTTTCACTGCCCAAAAAAGAAACCTTGTCCTCTTTAGCTGTTACCCCTCAATCTTCCCACCCCATACCCTTACCCTAGGCAACCACTAATCCACTTTTTGCCTGTGTAGATTTGACGATTCTGGATATTTCATATAAATGAAATCATATATAGCCCTTTACAACTGGCTTCTTTTACTTAGCATAAGTAAAGGACTGACTTTTTAGTCAGTATTCTTTTTATGGCCAAGTAATATTCTTTATGTTCCATTGTACAGATATACCACATTTTGTTTATCTATTTGTTATTTAATGGACATTTGGGTCATTTCCACCTTTTGGCTATTGTAAATAATACTGCTATAAGTATTCACATTTTTCTGTGGATATATGTTTTCATTTTTCTTGGTGGTATATTCAGAAGTGGAATTGCTACATGTTTAAACTTTGTGGAATTACCAGATTATTTTCCAAAGTAACCACGAAATTTTCTATTCCCATCAGTGGTTAATAAGGGTTCTGATTTCTCCATATTTTTATGAACATTTTCCATTCACTATCTCTTTGATTATAGCCTTTCAAGTAGGTGTGAATTGGTATCTTATTGTTTCAATTTTCATTTCCTTGCTGATTAATGATGTTAAGCATCTTTTTGTATGCTTATTGGCCTTTTGTGTGTGTGTGGCCTTCTTTGGAGACATATCTATTCAGATCTTTTGCTCATTTTTAAATTTTGTTATTTATCTTTTATTATTGAGGGTTAGGTATACTTTATATTGTTAGACCCAGAGAAGGCCTAATCACCGGAACCGTCTTCCCACAGATAACCAAGACTCGTTGAACTCGATGCAAACGCAAGAGGATTTATTAAACCGGCTAGCCGGGGTTCAAACTCCTCGGAAGGAGTGAACCCAGAACGCTGGTCACTAAGGATTTTTATACAGAAAAATCACAAGCAGGCGGGAGTGAGGTTAGGACACTGAAAACAATGTGATTGGGGGGAACATAGGCAGGTACAGGTGGGGTGAGGACGTTTGATTGGTGGGCAAGGCTTGACCTTTAAGGGGATAGGTCTGAGGTAGTCAGGTTGAAACGGCTGGCTGACCACCCTGTGGCGGTTGGTCAGTCTTCAGAAAAACAGCTACCCGGAAAAAGTTTTAACAGAAAATACATCACCGGGGGGGTCTCTTGCCAGTAGACAAGACTATAATTCAATAAATCATCAGTTAAAAATCAATAGAAAAACACCATTATACCATTGTAGAGGGGCTGTTTCAGAGATCAGGAGGCCATGAGTCACCAGGCGAGGAGAAGGTTATTTTTCATGAGGTATGGCCTGCCTCTGGGAAAAGTTTTAGAACAAAGGAGGCCTAAAATTTTAACCTAATTTCTTCAGTA